>PVKM010001732.1:60694-73577 GCA_004027735.1 Carollia perspicillata
TGCTAATGTCATTTAGATGCTAACACACATTTGGGAATGATTGCTCCTGGCTACTGCTAACTTGTAATCTCTCAGACCATGTATTTGTTAATCTTTCAAAGTATTTTTAGCTAATCTGAGAGAGACATTTTCAGTTCAAGCAGTTAATTTCCCTAATTACAGAAATTGATTGACAAATGCTTATATTAATTTGCCAATTAAAGGGGTCAGTTGGGTAACCGACCAGTGGAGTCTCACATGGCATGTAGTGGCTTTCACGCTGATCCAATCCAGGGCTCTTCCAGGCCAAAAAAAAAGTTGACTTTTCATGTAGAAAATGAGATTTTGACTGGGATTTCATATGATAAAAATGAAGACTGGAGATGATTTCTTTCTTTTTTTGAAGATTTTGTTTATTTATCTTTAGAGGGAAGGGAAGGAGAGAGGGAGAGAAATGTCAGTGTATGGTTGCCTCTGGTGCGTCCCCTGCTGGGAACTGGCCTGCAACCCAGGCATGTGCCCGACTGGGAATCGAACTGCAATCCTTTGGTTCGCAAGCCTGTGCTCAATTCACTGAGCTACACCAGCTGGGGCTGAAGATGATTTCTTATTGTGGGAGTTACAAACCTGGTTCTGGAATCAGGCATGAACTTGAATTCTGATAGCAAAAGCTCCTTACTTTACACATTCTGGGTTCCTCAGCTGCGGTTGTAGAGTGTCGATGACTGGGTGCTCTGAACTCATGTGTGTGACACCTATGGAGTCTGCCCATGGGGGGAGCCAGAGCCTCCAAGGCTGGTGTGGCACATCTCTGATCCCACCTGCCCAGCTCCACCCAATTTTCATTTGTCATAAGGAAAAGAGAAGAGAAACAAACAAACAGAATGCAAAGGTTACATGGGAGGAGCTTTGGAGAACTTTCTAGAACCATTGCCATCCCCTTAAAAGTAACAAAATGAAAATAGAGCCTTATGTACGTCAACTGGGCACCACTTCCCTTTCTCCTACCCTTCTTCTACCAGGCCAACCCTGTTCAACCATCAGACTTGACACTTTGATTATTTGCATTCCTCTCTTTGTGACAGTTCTCAAAAGGAAAGCAAGTATCGTGTTACTGTGTTTCCCACAAATTCAGAGGAAAACCCCACCAGGTAAAGAACAAACTCTCCAAATAGCTCACTTTCCCCTATTCAGCCACACTTGTCCTGTAGTGTCGTCTGCCCTCATAGCTGAGCTGAGCCAAGCTGTTGGGAGCCCCAAAGCTCCTTGGGCTGCAGCTTTCTGTGGTTGGATAGGATGAGATGACTGGCAGTCTGCAGACCATCCCAGAAGTGGTACTTGTCTTGGGGTCTACAGTTTCCTACCATTTTTTCTACCTAGATGGAGAAATGAAAATGGGTGGAAACAGGGGCCAGGAAGGCGCAGGAAGATTAGTCCAAAGATTATCTTTCTCATCTTAAGAGGAAATAGTTTCTTTGAACATAAACTTCACTTTGGCAAAGTTGCTGCATCAAAATCAAAAGTAAAGCTGCTGTGGACAACTTTAGTTCATCTAAGTATATTTCTTGCATGTAGACAACAGCTAAGACAGATAAACATAATTTGGAGTACCCAAAAGTATTTCTATCTCCTGGAAGGATTTGGGATATAGGAAAAATAGCACTAGTTACCTTCTAGCTAGCTCAAGTCGGGCTTGCTTTCTAGCATGTTATATTCACAGACACCGGAACCTTTCTTGATGCGCTTGCAAGTTTATGGCTTAGACAAGCACTAGCTTTGAGAGTTTGCTCAGGGTGGCAGCATGCAAGGGCCACTGAGCCCTGGAGAACAGTTTTTCCGTCTCCAGATCCCGTATAGCAGGATGTTTGTATGACTCGTTGCTTAGGCACCCAGAGGATGCTCCCAACTCTCCTCCTGTCCCACTGCTAATAAAACCCATGGGATCCAATTACAACAGTTACCACTCTGGTAGAGATCTCAGCCCTGTGTTTTGTAGAAGGTACCCACATTGCTCGCCAGAGACCCTAGAATCGAAGCTCTGTTGAGTGGCTGCTCATATGCACTGGAGCGTTCATATTCTTCAATCTGTAAAGAACACAAACCTAGCCTTTTGTAATCCATGCAGCTAAGTATGGTTGATAGCCTCATGAGCTAGCTTAATTTGTTTACCAAACTATCCTTGCAATGGGAGGAATTTCAGTAACTGAGGCAATGACATTTTCCTTTTAGCCCTGTTCTCTGAGTGCGTTGTGTGAAAATGTCTAAATTTTCTTGAATTTTTCTTGAAAGGAAGATTCCTTCCTGAATCTTGCAAGATGGTGGACACTACAACTTATTTAAATTGTTTATTTAAAGGAAAGCATTCAGATATGTGTAACAGCCACCTAGTTAAGCAAGTTTTTTATAAACTGAGTGCTAAAGAACAGAAATAGGCTAGCGATTAGAAAGTAAAAAAATGGCCATGTGTTGTGTGTGGATATCCCAACTCGATGGCTCACAGCAAGATGACACAGGTACTCTGTTCACATTTTTATGCTAAATATGTCCTGGGCAGCTCTATTTGCTAGACCTGAAGAAGACAGGAATGAGAAAAGAGAACTTGACAATCACAATTCTTTACCTGCTTCCTTTTTCTCAATCTCTATTATGTGATGAAACAGTATCACTACCACTTTCCTTAAGAAACTTCTTTCTGAGAGGGGTATTATGGAAACAAATTCTGATTGTTGACAGTCCAGCAAATTATTTTTGTTATATAATATTTGTAAAAGTTTAAGTGACTAGGATAATCTCTTGTTTCCTCCAAAGTTTCAGTCTGTCCTAGAACAAGAATTTGATGAAGTTAATCACACTGTTTTAGGGGGAGAAGGGATTAAAATATTCCGGTTGCGTGACTGGCTCCACCTTAGGTACAGTCTTGTCACACGTGGAGCAGAAGCAGTGAGAAGAGGAAACACGACCATTGTCAGCGCATTTACCTCCAAGTGCCTTTGACCTCTCCTAGGAGAGGGCGATGACAGTCCTGTAAACTTTCTGCTTGAGGTTATTAAAGGGCTGTGTGTGTAGACCTTCTGTCCTTGTAGTAGTGTGTTTATCCAGAATAAATTCACAAGTAACTGAAATTTCCCCCGTAGAAAAAAGTGATCCTTAACCTTATAACAGACCTATAATGGATGCCACACCTAGAGAAACAGACAATAACAAATAGAATTTAAACAACTCAGGATCATAGGTTCAGCTCAGATGAAAGCTGGTCAGAATTGTAGAGAGTGCTCTGAGTTGACAGCAAGAATAGTGTGGTGCCAATTTATAGGAATTTGGGACGCGATCCTTCCGCAGCCTCTACTGAGTGTGAGTGCTCCTCTGGTCCCAGGCCTCGGACTTGCGAGAGGAGTGGTGTGGACCCTGGATTTGAGTGGTGTGGTTCCCGGTACAGCTAATATTAGACTCAAACCCTGTGTGTGGGTGCCTTCTGTCCGTGACTGTGGTGATGGAGTGGATGGGAACCTGCTTTCCTTGATCGCCCTGCTGATAGTGGTAGTTGAATTAACTTGCATAAGGCAGATCCTACGTATTACCAGAGATCTTCGTCTGCTCCAAAAATAGAGTGTTTGTGGTCACACTGATGAGAACTGGTAGCCTGGTTGTAAAATCCACTCCCACTTCTCTCTCCCAAAGAAGAAAGAATAAGACACTTTCACTAAACAGGGTAAATTTCTCCCGAAAGTATACCTTATCCTTCTACTTTGATTTTCACTAATAAATACATAGGTAGGTAAACATCTGCTAAGCTGGGAACAAATAATAAAGACTGACATATATATATGTATATGAAGATACATTTATTATGTAAATGTAAAAGGGAAGGAAATACTATATGTCAAAGCTGCCTATTTTCATAGTAATAGCATTTCTTGCTTTACTAAGATAGTGATTTTTTCACAGAAAATTCCAATTTTGTCTTAGAATCTTGAAAATTAAAAATTACAGATCATAAAATAAGTAGATCTTAAAGATATTGGTGTATTTTAAAATTCAAATAATCTGTTGACTAAATCATAGCAGTTTTACCAAACATTCAAAATTATACTTCTGCCCCTCCTTTCTTTATGCTCATCATCTTAGTCTGTCTGGGCTGCCGTAACAAAATACCAGGGACTGGGTGGCTTGGACAACAGAGATTTATTTTCTCATTGTTCTGACAACTGGAGTCAGAGATCACACTGCCAGCGTGGCCAGGTTCTGATGAGGGCCTGTTTGCAGTCTGTTCTCCTGCTCGTAGAAGGCCACCTTCTTCTGTGCCACCTTCAGGCTGTGAAGGAGAGGAAAAAAGCAAGCTCTGTGGTGTCCCTCCTCCTAAGGACAGTCATCCTGTCATGGAGGCCCCAACCTCAGGGCTGCATCTAACCCAATTACCTCCCAAAGGCCCTGTCTCTAAACACTGTCACACTGGGGGTTAGAGCTGCAGTATGTGAATTGGACTGGGGACTCCAAACAATCAGTCCGGAAGACATACCCATCACACTTGTGAATTACGCAGAGTCTCAAGGGGTGCTGTTTTCCTGTGATATTATGTCCAGTCTAAGCACTAGAGATTGTGTGAGATAACGAAAAGAGGAACTAGGGAGAAGAAATTAACTGGCCAAAGTCTTGGAAACCCTATTGTCAGAGGTATAGAAGTTAAAGGCCCCAGAGCTCTTTGAAATGAAGAAGACAGAACTAAGAGAGGACACAACCCACAAATATCTTCTTCAGATATTTAATGACTTGCATATTGAAGAGGGACTTAACTTTTTTATAGTTCTAGAGAGAGGAATAAATTGACGTTAAAGGAGGTAGATTGGGGAAAATATAAGGTAGAACCTCCTAATAAGACCTGCCCCCAAACTATAGAGTAGTAACGTCTTCACCACTGAACTCATTCAGACCAACAATCCTCCTTCAGAGTGGCCTGATGAAAAAGTTCGAAATAGGCACAAACTGGGACCAGATCTGTCCCAATTCTGACTCTAAGATCTATGTTTTGAGAGCTCACCCTCTAATAATAATTAGTCTTTGAATTATTCATGAGAGAAAGAATATAAGGATAAAGGCAATATCAATACAATATGTTCTGTGTTAAATGCAGGGCACGAAGGGGATCCAAAATATGTTGTTCTTCCTTGAGGATGCTCTTAGACATTCAAAGGAAATATAGTCTCCTGACTAAGTGGGTAAAAAGAAATATAAACCTAAGAATTTGTTGATAATTAGGAAAATCTCATCCCAAGGGAATCATGAAATAAGAGTTTTGTTGTTATTGTTGCTTTGTTTATTTTGTTTAAGTGTATGCACTTTTCCTATTTTATGAACTGTGTATTTTTAATGTAAAGGACAGGCTGATGGATGTTATTGGCCTTATAAATAGTACTAAGCTTGTTGCAGAAAAATTAATCTCAGTTAATCTAAAACAAGATTGATCTGTCTTGTAAGTTATCTGGCATTGCTAAGGAAATGTATCCCTTATATGGCCCTGCCTACTTTTTATATAGTCAGAGTTCTAGAATGAAGTGCTCTCTTTTTTTTATATTGGAAATATGTAAGAATTTATTTTCTTCTAATAAAGATACATGTTTCAAATTAATTTGTTCTCTCTTCTGGAAAATGCAGTCCTGTTTAATTTAAACCAACTAAAAATCCACCCAACCTAATAGCTCTCAATTAGAAAAACTTGGTAAAATGCATGTGTTCTAATGATTAACTAAACTTGCTAGAATTGAAGATAATAAAGGCAGGATAGCACCTATTTTATCCGTCACTACATTCCTTCTTGCCATTCCTTCGGTGCCTGCCATCAGGAGGTCCTCAATCAAAATTGGTCAAATTAATGAAAAATCATTATTGGAGATGTAATGACTCAATTGATAAGATATATGAAACATATCGATTAACTTCATACTAGAGAGTTGTTTCAGTTACAGTGGTCTATGTTGGATTTTCAAGAGCCATCTGCCCACTTGGTGCTTCATTCAGGGCCTTTGGTTCCTTTCTATTTTCCTCTTCTTGTTTGCTGTTTTGTTGGTGCATGAGCAACAGATGTTTAACAAGATGTGAAATTTAAATTAGACTTTGATGTTGGTTATGCTTCTTCTAAAAAGTCTAGTTAGAAAAAAATAAATAATTCAGTTAGTAAGGTTTTAGATTTGGAAAGAGATTTATACTAATAGATCCCATTAATAGAAAGTTTGCTTCAGTGAAACCCTTGTGGGTCAGGGGAAAAAAGTTTGGATAAAGCAAAAGTGTGGAAAATATGGGTTATACAGGGAGTGCATTGTTGCAGACTATGGTCACAGTATGAGAAAAAATTGCAACAAAATAATGTATATTTGGATGTCTTGAGGTGAGAGACATGTACAGTTTCATTATATAAAGGTTGAGAATCCAATCAGAAAAAAAGCACTTACCCGGGAATTGGTAACCATAGATGTTCCAGGGTACTTGGCATCATTTAGCACCCCAGACCCCAGGTAGTTCATCAATAAAATAGAAAACAAGGCTTGGTCACAGAAGGTAAGTCTAATGCAGTGGTTCTCAAAGTGTTTTCCTTCCGCATCATTTGAAAAGCTGTTAGGCATGAAAATTCTTTGACCCAAGGCAGGTTCTGTTAAATCAGAAACTCTGGAATTATGGTCCAGCAATCTATTCTGATATTGTTCCTTGTGGTTCTGACACACTCAGTTCTGAGAACCATGAGCTTTGGGTTCTCTTGGAATCCTACGGTGAGGGCTTCAGAAGCCCACTCCTCTCTTCTCCCAACAGCTTTAGGACAAGGCCTCCTACAGCCTGGGCGCTGGCATCCCGCTGGCCAGGAGTTGAGGTTAAACATGAAGAAATTAGGGGTATTTCTTCTCTTCTCTGATCCTATGCCCCACTTTCCAGCCCCCTACACCCACATCCATCGATGAAAGCAATTTGTCCCCAGTGACTCTTCACTTCCTGCTTGCTGACATCTGAAGTTCCTTCAGCCAGGAGAAAAGCCTTTGTATCCATAGTTGGATTAATATGATCATGTTAATACATTAACAATATACTAATAATATCATGCATGGTAATAATTAAACAACTCTTGGTTGAGGTAATAGTTCCTATGAATATTTTCGGTCATGCATAACACATTGTTTCTCAGTGGGGTAACAGACAAGAGAACACTAGCTGAAGGCAGAAAGGGCAGGGTCCCAGTACTGGGAGTGTTGGGGGAGCTGTATGGGGAAGAGGCTGTGAACTTCAGAGACTTCACAACCGCTCCTTGAGTCGCCTTCAACACACATAGTCATTGAGACCATTCTCAGGAAGATAGAGTTTTTCCCCTTTAGCTATGAAATCAAACTATTCTGTCTCCTGTGATTCTTGAAGATTTATTTTGATTTTGGTTTTGTTGTTGAACCCACAAAAGAGCTTCCTTGTCAAATAATTTGTTCATCCAAGTGTCACTGCCATGCACGGCATATGCATCTTCATCACCCTCGTGGTAAGTCAACACAAAGATTGACAGGGGCTGTTCCCCACTTCCTTCCCACGTACATCAGACTAGAAATTTCCACAATAGCTGTCTCATAGAACAATTCCACCTCATGGGACTCTGTTTTCGGTGACAGTTCTGGTTCATTTTAGCTTTCAAATATGTGTTATTCATTTTCATACCTCAAATTGTTTGTATTTTATAATCTCTTCAAGTTCAAATTAAGCCTGCATTGCACAATAAACATTTAATGACATTTGTAATGATCTAGGTTTTCTCTTTTCCAGCTTGGAAATATTAGAATAAACAAATCAGCTTTCCTTTTTACATAATTGTTCCTTGTAGCTAAATTTTATGGACAGTTTACTATCAGGATAAATAATAACACATAAAGGAAAATATGATGCAAAATATGCACTGCATTTCTACTTACATTTTCATCTACAGATATTAAAATGTTATTTCCCAGTGTTTGGACCATGGAAAGAACACACTTAAAACACTTTGAGAAAACTCTGTTGCACAAGGGGAATAGTAACTTCTTTGCAGTGAGAAACATTAAAACTCACAAAGTGCTTTCAAATACACAATCTCTTGAGATGCTCCCAACGGCCCTGTGAAGTCAGCATGGGGTTACTGCCTCTTACTTACCTGGCTAGGAAGAAGGTGTCTAGGAACATTCAGTGATTTGCCCAATGTCACACAAGGACTTATGAAGCTATTTCTGGATCCAGATGCTCCCATCACCCATGCTCAGTTATCTCTTCCTTGAGCCTCATGAGCCGAGCTCCTCCAGGCTCCCCCTCCCTCGAGACTGGTCAACCTGTGCCACACTGGGCCAGGTCACATTTCGGTAGGTGGTACCAAAGTAAAGGAGAGAGCATCTCTGATACTCGGACTGTTGGTTGGAGGAAGGTAGAAGCTTTCCTGTATCTGACTGTGAAAGTAGACATACAAAGTCTGGTCTTAGTCAACACCTCAGCCCCACTCAGTAGAGTTGCAAGCATCACTATGTCTCTTTTTGAAGGAGTATATCATCGTGGGCCTGAGCTCAGTGGTTTTCAATCCTGGCTAACCCTTAGAATCCTGAGTTTTTTAAATTCAGGTGCTTTCGCTTCACTCCCTGTGAATCTAAGATGGGGCTCAAGAATTAGTCATCTTGAAAGTTCCCCAGGTGACTAATTCTCAACCAGGACTGAGATCCACTGATAAGGCTGAAATGGAAGCAAGACTGTTATAAACTGGCACAGACGCAGCCTTTTTTCCCTCCTCAAACCAGGTAAAAAGAGCTGTTGACGGTCCCCACCATTTCTATATGGAGGCCTTGTATAATTTCCAAACAAGCCAGAAAGTTGTGTCTACTAGGGAATTCCTGTGGGCTATTATTAAAGGGCTTATGGTTAACTGATGGGCTGAATTAATGGTGAGCATTAAGGCAGATTAAACCTCAAAATTTGGGCAGATTAACAAAGTGACCAGTGTGCAGGGACAGATTTCAGGTTTAACTTTGAGTTTCCTATCTCTCGCAAGACAAGCACTGGTGGTAATGAAAAGGATGCTTTCTTTCCTTTCCCAGTCAAGTGTGCATGGACCAACCCTTGTAAAAACTTGGGTCGATCCAGATAGACACGGGGGAGTGCTATAATTAACTTGAGTAAGCAAAGTAACACACAGCAGGCTGAAAAACAACGTCCAGAAATCTAAGAGGGACCTAGGGTCTGTCCTTAAACTACCCTTTCCCTCAACAATCTCCTGCACAAGGAAAGTCCTAGAAATTACATCAATAGCTATAGTTTCCTCTCCTGGTTTTGGATTTGAGTGTGTGTGTGTGTGTGTGTGTGTGTGTGTGTGTGTGTGTGTGTGAGAGTGAGAGAGAGAGAGAGAGAGAGAGAGAGAGAGAGAGACCACCATTAAGGAAACACTTATGAACAAATAACTTTGGTAAAGTGGAGGAGTTAGTAATAAATAATGCATTTTGTATGAAAGTGAGATGGTTGTGCCATATAAAGTTACACAAGAAAAAATTAGATGGTGCTCCTTAACAAGGTTGAATATTCAGTTTGCATCTGAAGTTTCTATTTCAACAAAGGTATGTTGACCCCATCTTACCTGAAGTAAGGGGATATCTAACTATTAATTAACTTTTTGTAGCTACACAGACGTCAAGTCAGAAAACCATTAAGTCACTCAAAGCCCATTGAAATGTCTCCATAATTTATAAAAATCATGGGTATAAACAAACCCACAATGAACCAAAAACAGGGAAGTGGATGAGACTTTTTAAGGTCGTGAACTTGCCTTTATTGTACTAGAGGGGTAAAGAATCTCTTTTATTCAGTTTTATTCAACAAGTACTTCTTGCGGGTCTCTAGTGAGTTTGGTATTGCTGTGAGTAAAAAATAACATAGTATCTCTTCATAACCACAAAACACATACTAAAAAATACAGAATGCTACTCGATATAGTAGAGTTATTATATAAAACAGCATGTATTAAAGTATTCATTAAATATAGCTATTACTAAAGAAATAAAGAGAAAGAAAATGTGAAACAGAAACAAGAAGTACTGTCAGCGGTTGGAAGGATATAAAACAAAGTTGGTCAGAGCCACGGGGTTCAGTTTCACTCTTGACTTATTCTAAAAATTGCTTATAAAGCACCACTTCACCAGTAGTAAATATTGGCTGTCTGTTGCCCTCAAATCAGGTCTAGCTTCCTCACCCCAGGGTCAGAGATCGTTCAGAATTAGACCCACGCATCCTGATTTTTGGTGTTCCCACCCTCCACCCCAGCTCTGTATTCTGTAGTCAGTCAGACCAAGTCTCCTCACATCATTTTGTAACCATTCCGCCCTGGCCCTGACCACACTGGTCCTTCAGGCCTCCGGGTCCCCTGGCTGCCCTGCTCTGCTTCCCAAATGCTAACTCCCTCCCTCCCAGACGCATTCACATCTGCTCAGTTCCTCCTTGGCTTTCAAAATGCAGCCCAAAACGTGAAACTTTCTCTGACAAATCCAGGCAAAGGAAGCAGTTGGTTTCAACAGAAATGGGTATTAAAGAGTCTAAAGTAGATTTTTTCAAGGTTCACTTCTGAAAGAGATACAGATAGGTTTTATTGATTTGTTGTTGGGTTTTTTGGGTTGGTTTTTTTTTGTTGTTGTTGTTTTGTCAGAACTAATCTCTAACTCTTAATCAGCCATAAAAGATACTGCTAATGAGTGAGTTCAGGGATGACTATGGAAAACGAAAGCCATGTATACAAATGCAAATTCAGTGTTTTCTGAGGAAAATAGAAAATTGTTCCCTACCATTAGAAAAAAGATAGCCACAGTGCAGTTCTTAAAGGTAATTAACATGCCTATAATCCGTTATGCAGAAAACAAGTACCTTCTCTTCTCATTAGCTGATTGCCCTGAGGTAGATAATGTCATCAACCCAGGGACACCGGTTTCAAAGCCATGGCCACAGGTAACGCACGTAAAGGCTTTTCACTGTGAAACAATGTTAGTGAGTTATAAAGAAGTAGTCTAGTTAACATAGTTGTCATGGATATGATTGAGAATGCAAGAAAATAAAAATTAGTGAAAGGGCAATTAAAGTAAACCTAAAAGTATGTTTTGTTTCAGAGCCTATTATATAGGAATTTTTATAATTTACTTGCTACTTAACATGTAATTTCTCAACTTTCTTTAAATAAAGAGACACACGCATACACAGAGAGATTTTTTTTAAATGTTCCTCCGAGTTAAATAAATCTTATTTACAGTTCACCCTTAACTGAGAAAAACATCTTTACTTGATGGGATAAATGCTTAGATACAGGACCTTTCCAAGAGGACATAGATTATATGAAAATCTAAATAAATATATTGAAAATAATAGCATAGAATTTTCCAGTTTCAAAACCACAGCTTTACATTTTGGCATAATTATTGGCTCGTTTAAAACAAACATGTTTCAACTGATTTTTCTCGATTTATTTATTCAAATAAATCAAGCAATGCTACTTGCTCTTATTGAGGTCATACATATTTTTGAGCAAAAAATAATCTGTATGCAGGCACCCCTTGAGTTTTCAAATGGCCCAGCAAGCAGCTATTTTACAACTTATACTTCCTTTATATTGTGTATTACACAGACTCCCCAAAACCAAGAGAGAAAGTCATATCATATTAGTTTTCTCCCACTACAAAGGGCAGGAAAATGATAGAGACAAAAGTGCAGATTTTTATCAATATAGGACAAGGAGGCGTGTTCTGTAACTTTGTCAATTTAACCCATTTAAACAATCTAGCTTTGTTGCTGAAAGGAGAAGAGTCCTCTCCTCCCTTTAACTCACCCTGTGTCCCATTGTGGAATGTTACACAGCAGAAACATACCCATTTGACCCGAAACGTAGCCTTTATCTTGGCCCAGTTGTTTTGATCCAACACCGGAGAGAAAAACCCATCCAGTCGCCCTGCCTAATTCTCCTCCCGCACAGTACTTGGGTGAGTAAGTCTGAAGGGCCCAGGGCAGAGTACAGTACATATATTGTTTGGTGTTTCCCCCTCTGTGAAATAACAATCCCCACTTAGGGCACCGGGGTGTTATGAGGATTAGGCACACTGAATTCCAATTACAGTTCTTTGGAAATAGGAGACTGTGGCCAGCTCTTAAGGCTGATAAACACTCGGGCCTTCGCCCACTCCTCTGAGCTGGCATGCTAACAGCCCCGCCCAGAAGGAAGCCGGAGTCCTCGTGCCTTCAAGCGTGTGCGTGCATTTGAGCTGGTCTGTGTTGTTGTTTACTGACCACATGAAAATTTCAATGAGCTAAGAAAGTCCTTCATGTGGTAAAGATAACGTGAACAAATTTGTTCTTTCTCTGTAATTCCACTAAGACTCTATCCTAAAAAAATAATCTAAAATACAGAAAAAGTTTTTTTTGTGCAGAGCTGTTTCTGCAGTTATTTATGAGAATTAAAACTTTAATAACAATCTACTATGTCTAAGAATAAAGAGATGAATGTAATTATCATAAAAGCATCTGTTGAAATATCATGCAGCCATTAAACATTATGTTTGCAAAGTTTTCATGACCAGAACTGTTTTTCTTACCATATTAAGTGAAAAAAGCAAAATGATATAAATGGTATACCAGCTATGATGTATGCATAATATAGAATATATGCAACATATACATCGGACTAAGACAAGAAGGATAAGAGTAAATGTTAACAGTAGTGAGTGGATAGGGAATTATACGGATTATTTCCTTTTTAATACTATCTTTTTATTCCCCACTTACTATGAGGGGCATTTATCATATTTTATCATACAGAGAAAAGAACAAATGCAACCCCCTGGAAACAGAGTCAGAAAACTTACATTCTGGGCTGT
This sequence comes from Carollia perspicillata, assembly GCA_004027735.1. NCBI lineage: Eukaryota > Metazoa > Chordata > Mammalia > Chiroptera > Phyllostomidae > Carollia > Carollia perspicillata. Next base: position 73,552 of record PVKM010001732.1, read on the forward strand.
TTTAGCATTGTAAGTTGTATGACATT
>PVKM010001733.1:0-73333 GCA_004027735.1 Carollia perspicillata
CCCCTGAAGGATTTCTGAGAGGCTTTCAGTGAATCAAATTCCCATGCAATTCAGTGGGAAGAAAAGTATTTCCCTGTTTTTCATAGCTTTTAGTATTTATTTTCTTGCATGCTTGATCATAAGTGTAATTAGTGGCATTAATATGAAAGTAGACTACTCATCAGCATTCAAAACAATCTGTAAATAAATTACACATGTAATTATCTATTAATAAACATAAGCATTATTTTTTTCCATGTGAAAAGTTGCCTTCACCCAAAATATAAAAGTAGAAATCATCCCTTGCCCTGACTACTGATGTCTGTTGGGTGTGTAGACCCTCATCCAAACACTTCATCAGGGGCTGACGTGCCCAGTGGTAGCTGCAAAGTTACACTGTGTGTCTGAAGGGGGTTTTCTTTTCACAAGCTGATATTTTTGTCCTAGTAAATTAGCAATGTTACTTTGATTATAGCTTATCAGAGCTGCTTATGGGCACTCTTATGGATTTGTGAGTAATAGCAAGTTATTTGTATTTCATTTATTAAAGTGTTTAGGATTATATATGCTGATCTCGTATATAAAGTGCCAAGCATACAATCTCTGTGGTATCTGGACTTACAATATGATTCTGTTTAAGGATTTTTAGGCATGTACTTCTAAAAAAATACCTTTTTTTAAGAGTATAATTTTTTTTTGCCAAGAAATAAAGTTTCTTTTAAAAGAAATGTTGTTTATTGATTTTTTGTTAGGCAGAGAAAAGGTAGGAGAGAGAGAGAGACATTGATTTGTTTTTCCACATATTTATGCATGTATCGGTTGTTTCTTGCATGTGCCCTGACCAGGGATTGAACCTGCAACTTTGGTGCATTGGGATGATGCTCTAACCAACTGAGCTACTTTGCCAGGGCTTAAGAAATAAAGTTTTTATAGCGTCTTTTATAATCTATACTCATCCAGGGTCTTTGCCTCTGCTACATATTTTCATAATTAAAAAGAAATAATAAATATCTCTTAATTTTGCTTTCCTCTCCTACATCCCTCTTGGCAATAGCCATAACAAGTTTCAGGCATCTTGGTGTAAGACCAGGTTACTTTAGGTAAGCCAGGGAAGGTAGTATTTAAGTTATACTTTGGGAATGTTGCTGATGATTTCTAAAAAGAATGATATGAATTGTCAAGTGTTGTGGAATCTTTGCTTTAAACTAGAGAAAAAAGAAATTCAGTCGACTATAGAAAGAGCAATAAGGTTGATAAAAATCAAATTTGTAACAGATCTCTGTGTTTCGAGATGTGTGTAGCAGGCTGAGGGTAGAGGACGGGGATGGCTGGGGAGCCTGGGGTTGTCTAATCCACAGGTTTGAATCTCTGCCCAGATATCTGCCTTCGACTATAGTCACCCTCAGCCACCCCCATCCACTACCCCCAGTACTGAAATCTGAGGTTGTAAGAAATATTTATGTACTGCTTTATTCCAAAAAGGTGAGTGTGAAGGGAAAATAATGATTGGCAATTTAGAAGAGTGAGGTTGGTGTGTAAAATGCATGTCACCACTCTGCCTGCCCACTACAGGGTGGCCCGAGATTTGTCCCTTCTGTTTCTAGCAGTCAGCATGACAAAGGACACACAGTAAATTGTAAGACTAGTAGTGTTACAAAACAAAAGCAAAACACCACCCAAGCCATGATGAAGTGCTCACTAGTCTTGAGATTGACACCTGATAGAGAGTCAGTGGGATCTTATGAGTTAGCTGGTGACAATATCCTGGACTTCCCTGACCCTTGGCTTCTTTGCTTGTACAGTGTGGATAATAGCAGTATTTAAGTTGTGCAGTTGTGAGGACTGCATGATGTAATAGCTATCAGAGACCTAGCCAGGACCAGGCACACTTTTAAGTACTCAGTAAGTGGTTTCTATCATCTGTATGTACTGGAAACACAGCAACCTGCTTCCTAAAGGATCTCGCAGACCTCTCTTGCATATAGAGGTGTATGTTGTCAACCATCCAGTCCTCCAGAGAATGTTTGGGTGGTGGGATTAATTCTGGTGTGATGGGTTTGATTCTGCAGAGTCTTAAATCATCCTTGGTAGCAGGGTGGGTATTTGTGGAAGCCGCTCTCACTTGCATGACCCCAGAGTTACTCAGTGGAAGGCTTCTCCACTGGCCTGCAAGTGTGATAGCAACTATCAGTGACGTTAGTTTAGAAATAGCCTAGGAATTCGGAGAACTGGACAGGATAGCTTCACAGCACTTCATCTTTCAACTGAGATGGCGCAGGTGAGGATGGGAAGAAACAAGGAGCACCTGGTGATCATTTCTGACATTCAGAGATAACCCAGAAAGCCATGTTTTCTTCCTAGTAGTGCTGGCTGTGTGGTGGACTGTGAGATAGTTCCAAGACATTTAGAGTTTCTGGGGAATTTGCACCATCTGTCAGAGAAAGGTATGCAGGGTATTTGTTGGAGCACATGATACTGAGGCCACTGCCAAATCAAGGAGGAGTACCAGACTCACACCTAAATGGACAGTCACGTGTAAATTCTAGTAGTTTTACTTGACCAAATTTTGAGTAGCTAGGGTAGAATCTTTATTTTAATAACATTTTAAATGTGATTGTAAGGAACAATCACATTTTCCTTATGAGTTATTGTTATTTAATTTTTTTTTGCTTTTTATATTATCTTCAGAAACAGTTTTACTGACATTCTAGTGAGAAGGTTTTTTTTTTCTTTTTTAAGCCTAAAATTCCCTTGTAAGTTAAGCAGGTAACTCTCCCTGCTTCTTTGAGCATCTTCCTGTTTCATGGACCCTTGCTGGACTGAAAAGCTTGTCTGTCGAGTTTCTCATTTTCATTTTACACATAATACAATTCTATACCCTCAGCCTAAGAGCTGGCTGTCCTTTCGTGAGTTGTGATTTTAAAAATAGCCCCCAATCTTCCTGCTCTATCTCTGAGACAGGGACAGATATTTTATGAAGACAAATATTGAGATCCACCTATGATAGTCTTATCAACGATAGCCTGTTTTTGTCAGCTGCTTCTGTTGATCCTGAAGACAGGTATTCTGTGGGGGTGGTGAGAATGCTTGTGTTCCAGCTCATTTTCCTTCTGGTATTTTTGCCACTTAGCACATACGGCTTACAAAGTATGTGGTTCCCCCTTGGGAAAGCATGTCTAACCCCACTCAGCAAAGCAAGGCAGTCCTTCTCATGGGCAAAGAAGCTGAGGTGGAGAGAGGTCGAGAAGTAATTGATGAAACACAGGTGCTGTCCTTGAGTTCCTAAGGGTCTGTTTAAGCCCAGGACCCTTTTCCTTTTCCTTGTCTGAACACAAGGCAGAAAAGGACATTGTAGATACCAGTAATGTGTGAGAGGAGAAGGGAGGTGCTTTGAATTTTAGATTGCTCAGCTCAGGGCTATTTCCTCTGGCTGCTCTCGAAAGGCAGCATCTTCCTCACTCAGGGAATGTTGTTCCTTACTGTGCTGTAAGGATGCCCCCTAGAAGCTCATAGCCATGTGGGTACCAGAGAGCTGGAGCCTCCCCGAGACCATCACTGAGAGTGTCAAAATGCCTAAGGGTGAACTTCCGGCTAAGATGGAGGCGTAGATGGAAACACTGTGCCTCCTTGCACAACCAAAATTAAAGACAACAAATATTTACCAACAATAACATAACCAAAACAGAAAATTGAACTACGGAAGTCCAACAACCATTCAACCAGACCGGTATGAGGGGCGGAGTCCGTGGTTGGTGGAGAGGGTACACGGCAGGAAAAGACAGTGCTTGGCAGACTGGGAGCGCAGGCGGTGCCCAGCTCCCAGACCCCAGACTCGGGGAAGAAGCGGGCAGGGCGGTTGGCTGTTGGCAGTCACACATTCAAGCACAGATAAACTAGTCAAGAACTGGCAGTGAGACAGACCGCACAACCCAGGGCCCCAGCGACAGGAAATGAAGCCTAAAAACCCTGATTGAAAAGGTTCTGGGAGAGACTCCCAGCCTCACACGAGAGGTCGCTGGGGAGACCCGCAGGGTCCTGGAGTGTGCATAGGCCTGCCCACCTGGGAACCAGTGCCAGGGGGGCCCAGCTTGCTTGTGGGAGGCAGCAGAGGGGACACAAATCCAAGAGAGCCCAGAACAGGCATTGTTGTTCCCTCCCTGACCCCACCCCCTCCACAGACAGCGTTACAACCAGGGACTAGGTTGCCCTGCCCCGGTAAACACCTAAGGCTCCACCTCGCATACGTAACAGGCACCACCTGACCAAATATGACTCAAACAGAAGAACAGCTCAGAGCCTCAGAGCCAATACTTTTAAGTGACCAAGGGATAGCCAACCTATCAGATGCACAGTTCAAAACACTGGTGATCGGGATGCTCACAGAACTGGTTGATTTTGGTTGCAAATTAGATGAACAAATGAAGGCGATGATAAGTGAAATAAAGAAAAATACACAGGGAACCAATAGTGATGGGAAAAAACTGGGACTCAAATCAATGGAGTGGACCAGAAGGAAGAAAGAAACAACCAAACAGAAAGGAATGAAGAAACAAGAATTCAGAAAAATGAGGAGAGGCTTAGGAACCTCCAGGACATCTTTAAATGTTCTAGCATGCAAATTATAGGGGTACCAGAAAGGGAAGAGGAAGAGAAACAAGTGGAAAACTTATTTGAACAAATAATAAAGGAGAACTTCCCCAATCTGGTAAAGGATATAGACTTCCAGGAAGTCCAGGAAGCTCAGAGAGTCCCGAAGTTGGACCCCAGGAGAAACACACCAAGGCACATCATAATTACATTACCCAAGATTAAAATGAAGGAGGAAATCCTAGAAGCAGCAAGAGATAAGGGGACAGTTACCTACAAAGGAGTTCCCATTAGACTGTCAGCTGATTTCTCAAAAGAGACCTTATAGGCAAGTCATGAAAGGCAAGGGCCTACATCCAAGATTGCTCTATCCAGCAAAGCTTTCATTTAGAATGGAAGGGCGGACAAAGAGCTTCTCAGATAAGGTCAAGTTCAAGGAGTTCATCATCACCAAGCCCTTATTATATGAAATGTTAAAGTGACTTATCTAAAAAAAAGGAGATAAAAAATATGAACAGTGAAAAGACAGCAAACTCACAGTTATTAACAACCACTCCTAAAACAATGGCAGACTAAGTGGACACCTAAAATAGGAGGGGAGCCAGAGAAATGGAGATCACATGGAAGGTTAGCAACAGGGGAGTGGGAGGAGGCAGGGGAGGAGGTACAGAGAATAAGTAGCATAGACGGTGGGGAGAAAATAGACAGGGGGAGGACAAGAGTAGTGTGGGAAATGTAGAAGCTAAAGAACTTATGACACATGGACATGAACTAAAGTGGGGGTGTGTGGGTGGGAGGGGGAGTGCGGATGGAGGGGAATGAAGGGGGAAATGGGAGAACTGTAATGGCATAACCAATAAAATATATTTTAAAAAATGCCTAAGGGTGGTTGTATAGGATGGGAGTAAGAACTGCAGATGGGCATGAAGGGTCCTTTTTGTGAATTGGTGGAAATGTTCTAAAATTGGATCATGGCCATGGTCGCACAGCTCTGTAAACATACTAAAAGTCACCGCATTATATACCCTTAAAATGTACAAGTTTTATGATGTGTAAATTATACTTCAATAAAACTGATAAAAAATGCCCGAAATTTGGACTTCTTGAAGGGAACCACGTTTCGTAGCCCTGCGCCGTATCTGAAAGCTTCCCCAGCTGCCTGAAAGTGCATGGCAGAGTGAGTGAGGAGGCATCTGAGGCAGGAGCCGGAGGAAATGGGACACACAGATTCTTACTCATAAGGCAGAGAGGAGGCCTGGGATCGAAATGGGGATAAAATGGCACCGTTTTTTGTGCTGATGACAACTCAAGATAGGCCCCGGAGGTAAGTGCATTGGTCTCCATGGACGATGAGAGCTCTTTTTCCGAATAGCTCATGCCCTTCATTTGGTGAATGACACTTTGTGGCCAGAGATCTTACCTTAAAATCCCATCAGCCCATATAAACTGTCCTGTAAAATGATTTTTATCAGATGTCCTATACAGATTTGGGTAAATATATCACAAAATGATTCTGAATAACCTCAATACGACTATTGTAGCTTATTTACCATTATTTATAAGATGTAGAAAATATTTAATGTGGCAGATTTTTTCTTATTTACCATTATTTATAAGATGTAGAAAATATTTAATGTGGCAGATTTTTAAAAAAACTTCCCACTTAAATTTTTTATGATGTTTTTCTAATTCCGGAATGAAGGCAACTAAGCTTTCTGTGTTTGCTTTATTAAAGAAAGTGGTTGGCTTTCCTTACATGTATTGTGTGAAACAAGATAAAGCTGCAGGACTCCCTCAGTAACTGGAGCGCAGGAAACAATTGACACCGTTACTTAATTCACATTGTTTCTGAGACATTTCCTACTTGCTAGTATAATGTAACTTTCCCATGAGAACAATTTGCTTGCAAATGGCTAGACATGAGGCACCTCTCATTGGTACAGCTTCTGTGAGAATTCCATGGTACTTTGTAGTAGTTGGGTTGGCGTGTGTGTCTGTATGTTTGTGGGTGTTGCTGGGGGGAGGTTTCTCTAGATACTTCCAACTTCATTCCAAGTATCAAATGGTTTCTTTTGAATGCTAACCCATTCACTCTGGGTTCTGCATTCCTGAGTTGGAACCTCTTTCTTGAAGAGGCATATAATTGTTTTAATCCTTCCAGTTGAAGGAAACGCCCTGGTGAATTATGGTGTTTTTAGATATGCCAAATGAGTTACTGTGTAAAGCAGTTCACAGCCCTTTACTTCAGACCTACTGCACGTTTGAGCATTATGTGTAGGCGTGTGATATTGTCTGGGGCACTAAAGGGGCCATCAAGGAGTCATTCCAGAATGGGAGAGGAAACCCACACATGAGATTCTCTAATTTGCAGTTCAGAAAAAAAGAAAAGAAAAAGAAAAAAAGTTTTTACATTACTTTCGAAATGGTGGTTCCCACATTCAGAAGTTATACTATATATATATAAAGTGAAAGTAAAAGTTTCCCAATTTAAAAAAAAAGATGTGGAACTTCGAGTTCCTTTTTTTTCTGTCTTATCAGATTTTGTTAAAATAACACCACTTGTCAGTTTTGCAGCTCCTTCCATCCAGAGAACTAAAAGCACTTCACAATCTTTTTTCCTCTTCCCCTCCTTTTGAAGGCAGTTTTTGCTGGGCTGGGTTTATTTTTATCAATGCAACGACCAGTTTTTAGAAACTTTTGGAAATGAAAAAATAAAAATGGGAATAACACTGTAGTTGACATTCATTTTAGCTGCTTCCTCATGTGAACATTTGAGTTCTTCTAGAGTCTCTCTCCAAGTATGTTTTAACCTTTTATCAGTTTGTCCTGTTCTAAGTATCTATTCTACTGAATGGGCAAAGAACAAAAACAAACAAAAGGTTTGGTTTTAAACCTTATCCCCAGCAGAATGACTTCTTGAATTCTGAATTAGATCTTCATTTTCTTGTTGCTCCAAGACTTCCTTTTCCAGCACCCTGCTGAGGAGAATCACAAACTCATGGAAGCTTAGAATTCAAAGGGCCTCTGGGGTTGCCTTGGATAAGTCTGTCATTATACAAATGATAAGATTGAGGCCCAGATTCAAGGTCATACAGCTGACTGATGGCAGCAGTCTCATCAGAATGAAGGATATCTGATTTCCGGTGCAGTATTCTTTGGTTTTCCCAAACAAAATTAGTCAATCTGGATAGAAACTAGAGGACACCCTCACAGAATCTTAGTGCCAACCAACAGTTTGAATTACACTCTAGCTAACTGAAAATGGGGAGATTGTATTTTTCTAGTTTGAGTTTGTCAAATATAGAATGGTAATGTTGAATTCATAGACATTTTCTTCTGACCTGTGGATCTTGTGCAATTTATATGCATCGGAGAATGTGATTCAAATGATTGGTGATTTGCGTACCTTCCCTTAGGCCACCACACCATCTACATTGGGGTCCATGTGCCGAAGAGTTACAGGAGAAGGAGACGTCACAAGAGAAAGGCAGGGCACAAAGACAAGAAGGAGAAGGAGAGAATCTCTGAGAACTACTCCGACAAATCAGATGTGGAAAACGCGGATGAATCCGGCAGCAGCATCCTGAAACCACTCAGTGAGTACTCCGTGGGTGTTGGTGCCTCTTTCTCCCTCACTCCTCTGTCCTTGGGAAGGACACCTTTTAGGATCTTGTGGCTAATGGGGAGGGTCACAATGATAAGAAGATGGTCTCCTCTAAAGAGATGCTTTTTTTATCCCAACAGATTGGTCTAGGAGGAGATTTGGTCTGAACTGGTCAGAAAAGATGTGATAAAGTATACGCATGGTTTTGTATTCTACATTTTAACTAGTGAAATAGGGCAGGGTATTATAGATGTACTTAACTGCAGTCATCAATGGTAACTGAAAGATGCTTAAAGAAATTGTTGGATTGTTTTTGCTTAGAGATAGGTTCTGTTGAGACAGTAGGTCACGATGATACATGTATATAAATGAACGATACTTATAGGCTCATAGGGGACGTTTAACCCCATCATGAGCCAGGTCAGTAATTTAAAAGGAATAGTGGAGAAGCATCCTGTAAATCACAAAAGATGGTAGAGTGGAGTGGCATAGCTCTTGAAATGTTGAATGTATTAGATATCATAAGAACAGAATAACAGGTGGTCAAAAAACACTCTTAGATTTCAGGGATGTGGGGGACTGTGTGTTTAGGTGCATGTGTATGTTGCTTTTGATGTGGACAGTATTTGGCTATCTGGGTAACTCTGTGTCTGAAGTGAGAATGAGTATGTGCAGCAGAATGGAGCGAGCGAGTGAGAAGCAGTAGAAGCACATGTCAGTTTTGGGAGATTCCCCAAAGGAGTTGCATAGTGACAGCTTTTTCTCCTGGCAGAGCTCTGTATATTCTTCATCTCTTTGCTGCAGTTGCGGAAATATGGAACCTGTGATAAAATGCATTAAGCACAGATGAAGATCTCGTTCAGTCACTGCAGGTGATGAGGGGCCAAACTAGGATGAACAGCTCAGGAGTGTTGGAGAGTGAATTTACAGAGTGAAATTAAAGAGGATGTGAAGTGTAGTGATGTGTATCTGGATGTCTTTTATAGGCTCACTATCGGAACTGAGCAGGTGGTTTAGGAACTGGATGTACCGTGCTGAGAGGAGCAGTGTGAAGCCAAACTGAAGATAAACATTTTGAGGAGAGTTTGGAGATGGACTGTTAAGTTAAAATGTAAAGGCGTTGAGACTTAGAAGGGACCAGAGGGCAGGAGACAGGAGTTATGTACTTTTCATTGGAATGTTGGGAATCTAAAGGGAATCCTTCATATATTGACTAAAAAAACAAAACAAAAATAAAAGAATGGGGTCTGTTTCAAGTAAAGTTCTTGAAATGCAGAAAAAAAGGTCATAGTTAATAGTGTGAAGGAACAAAAGATAACATTCCTTTCTAAATAAATTACTGTTGTCTGCCTTGGTTTGCTATCTATCTTGGCAAGGCCTGAGCCGGAATTAGAGGTGCCTTCCCTCATGTGTGTGTGTGATCGCTCTCTCGCTCTCTCTCTCTCGTTCTCACTCTCTCCTTGTCTCTCTCGTAGTCATCCCCCATTCTGCAATTTACTAACAAGAGTGCATCATCACAATAAATATTAAAAAGGGTGAGACACTCTCCTAGACAAATGGACCAAGGGATTATGAAATGATAATCATCTACCAACTTTATAAGAAAGACAGTGGAACAATGCCAGTAATATTCAAGCCAGTAAAAGGGAATGAACTGATCAGAAAGGTAGTGAGAATGAATGTATCTACCATGGGAGTTGTTTTCTGTGGCATTTAGGGACTATTTTGAGTACAGCATGTACAACAAACAAGGTATTTCTTTCTCTTTACCCTCAGAGGTCTCCTTCCAGGGGAGTATTGCATTGTGTTGTATGCCTGGTTTCTGAAAGGATCATACAGAGAGATTATTGTTAAGGACCAAATTGTTCAGTGATCATAAGAAAGCTATTTATAAATTTGCATTATATAGTTAGTTATTTTCTTGCTAGTTAATAAGTTATGCATCATCTGATTTGACATGAAGGCTTTCTTGGAAATTGTTGTATATTCTCTCCACTGCTTATCATGGAGACTAGATGAATTGGTAGCTGGTTTATCTGATGCATTTCTATGTACAATGTCACACTTGTATGGAAGGACATTTAACCCTGTGATTTTGGGGCAGCTACAGGTCTCTAGCAACAATATGACAATAAAACTGTTTTATGGGAAAACTATTTACTGAAATATCTGCATAATAGTATGCCATTATTGTTTCTGAAGACCAGCCACACACAGTTTCTGTCAGTGTTGGATCTAGGTTTTGGGAGATACTTATGTCTATAGATCTATTACAGCCCGCAGACAAGATTCTTGCCTGGGCCTGATGTTGTATCAGGTGAGGCTTTCCCTCTTGAAAATACCCCACATATAATTAGTCACTTGGTGAGAATCAGCTCTGATTCTGTCCTTGTTGTCACCCACATATACGGTCCATCAATGACTTGTGTTGCTTCTACTTCTAAAATCGGTCTGGATCTGTCTACTGCTGACAAGTTTGGCTGCCATGTCCAGTGAATTGTCATCTCTTGTGTAGACAATGGCACCAGGCTCCACTTTTCAAGTCTGTTTCCACAGAGGCCACAGCGATCATCATACAGTGTACAGGAAGCCATGCCACCCGCCTGCTGAGAACGTCCTCTGTCCTTGGAGCGAGGTCTCAGTTGGTCATCACGGCACGTGGTGTCTCAGCCACCATGCTCTGTGTCCATCTCCCCGTGCTTACGTTTCTCAGCCACACTGATTTTCCAGCTCCTTGTTGCCAAAACGTTTTCCTGCTTCATGGCCGTTGCACATGTAATCCTGTCTTTTTGGAATAGTCATTCCATCTTTGTCCTGATTAGCTCTTCTTTCCTTTTACATTGCAGCTCTAAATTTTTGTGTTATCTGAGAGGCCTTTCCTTCTACTGTATCCAGTGCAGGGCCAAAATAGGTGTACAGTTGTGAGTGCACACAACAACAGAGTTTATTCCTGTATTATTTTTCATTAATGATTGTATTATTTTCCCTACGAACAACTGTAAACCTGCTTTTGTTCCACCCTGCTTCTGTCTCCATCATATGGAGAACATATAATATATGTTCTCCAATGTTATTCTTTCTCCGCTCTTTGTTCCCTTCATGATATATGTTTTAACTCATGATTTTGTGAGCCTACAGTTTTCTCTTGTGCTGATCCTAGGCTGTAAGCTCCATGAGAGCTAGGATCAGAGTTTCCTTGTCCATTGTTTTCTCTGGCGCCCAGCACAGTGTCTGGCATGTAGTATATGCTTAATAAATGCTTATTGCAGAGTAATTGAGTGGATGGATTACTACAGGTAAATACGTAAGCATTGCTTTTATTTGTCTAAATATTTTCTACCATATAGATAAAGGTTCAGCTGATTTTATTGTCTTTAATGCCTGCAGATTATCTTTATATTTCCCTGCACTGCCTTCCTCCCTTGCCATGCAAATCTGGTCTCACTTTTAATTGTTCTGCTTCGGAAGGTGTCTTGTTATTTTAACTATTGCTAAGAAGGCATTTTGGCCTGTGTAGGTGGCTCCAGAGTGTGCTGAGTTGCTTGTCACACACCGGGGATAGAAGAAACTGATCCACAGGGCACACGCATTTATCGCGCACACTTAAAAGAGCTCACTACTCCGCACGTGGGCAGCTCAGCTTCAGAAGTCACATTCCAGAGGCATGGAATGGAACAGTGACGGCATTTAAAAGAAGAAATAAGTCAAATATTTTCCAGTATTTAGGCACATACGGAAGATGACATAATTAACGGGTTCCCTTAGCTTATGACACAGATGCTGCTTCTTTTCTCCATGGCTTCGGTGTTAAGACAGGGCTTCTAGCAGGTTCTGCTTGCCATGCTGGGTGCTATGGAGTAAAAGCTGGAGTTCAAGTACCAGTTCTGCCCTTCTGTAGCTGGGTGAACTTGGGAATTTAGTTAAACCTTTTCTTTCTTTATCTAACAAATGGGTTGATAACACTTATCTCACAGTGGCATTCTAAGGATTAAATGAGGTAATTCCTGGGATGCTATTAGCATCGAACCCAGGATGTAATAATAATTATTATCACCTTCACTATTATTACCACAAGCACCTCACTAGCTTATTGAGAAAACCCAGTGACTGGTGTACGTATGTTGATGCATTGCTTCCTCTCATCACTACCTTCTCCCCCTGCAAACTCTTACATGTCCTGCAGGGCCTAGTGCATGTCTTCCTGTGGCTCCCCCTCCACCTGGGGCAGAGTGATTCCCTTGCTCATTTGTTCCTCACACCTCAAAGTGACAGCACACTTGGGGTGGTGGGGGAAAGACAGGTTTTCTAAAAAGTGTATGCATGATTCTCACACATTTGGAGCTCTAAGGAGGGAAGCTACCTGGCTTATTTCTCCTCTGAACTTGGCAGCAGCTCCAAGTCCTTATATAGCTGCTTTTCCCAGGATGGTGCTGAGAAGTGTGGTACCTGAGCTACTACAGGGAGAGAGGCTGGGGAAGAAAAGGGAGATGGAGGAGAAACAGGAGGAGAGACAAGGGAGTGAGGAGGTGGTGAGGAGTGGGTGGTGGAGAGAGAAGTGAGATTGTGCTCTTTCTTAAAAATAATTCTTGTGCCTCCTCCACGGTGCACTTGTTTCTTCTAAGTTAGCAGCTGCCGTCCTTGAGGGTTGCCCAGAAAGTGGGTGGGAAGGTGGTCCCCGGTGCCATAGGCTCTGGAAATACAGCACAAATTCCCACCATAGGTGGTTTTGATCTCTGAACTTCTCATTTTGCTAGTGTCCTGTGATATATATGGGGGAATCACATGCCACTTTGTGGCTGCAGAGACTCTGAAAATGTGCAAAATATTGGGAAACAGAGCTACAGACAGAACATCCTGCTCAGCATATCGGTCTGATGTGTGATGTGTTTCTGGACGAGCCTGAGCAGGCGTCGGCGCCCAGAGCTGCGGCCTGCCTCGCACACACATGTCCTGCCCTTGTTGAATCCGCTCGCCAGGCCTGTGCGTACACACAGTCACTCGGTCTTTCTGAGCTCTTTGACCGTGTACCAGAACTGGTGGGTCTGTGCCCTTGAACATGGTTCTGTGAGCCTGGAGCAATGGATGCCAGTGGGCGCTCCTGTTATAGTCAGGAAACTGAAGCTGAGAAGTGAGCAGCTGCTTTTGTTTAGTGCTTCCGGGTAAGTGGACAGAGTAGCTTTGCGTAAGAGCCAAGATTATTTGAGGTTTTGTCATTTTACTTCCCGTTTTCCCAGTGCACACCCCTGTGCCCTCTGCTGACCTGACTTTATTCTTCTTGGTGGGTTTCTACTTTTTCTTGATTTTTAAATGTTTTTGGCTAAGGTCCTTACTGAGGACCTTAAGATATCATAAAGTTAGATATCATAAAGTTAGATTTCTTTAATTTTCTTTCTTCTTTCTTTTCTTTTTTTTTTAAAATTTTTTTAGAGAGGAGGAGGGAGGGAGAGAGGGAGAGAAACATCAGTGTGTGGTTGCCTTTTGTGTACCCGCTACTGGGGACCTGGCCTGTAACCCGGGCATGTGCCTTGACTGGGAATTGAACTTGGCAGCCTTTTGGTTTGCAGGCTGGCACTCAATCCACTGTGCCTCACCAGCCAGTGCAGATTTCTTTAATTTCCTATGTGCTATTTGCATATCCCCAAAATGAATCCATATGCAAGAGTGAAGGTCTTTGGAATGTGTGTGAAATGTGGTAGATTCTTTCCCTCTTAAGGAACAAAACAACACAAACGCAAAAAATATACTCTTTCATCCTCTCTGTTTTTTTTAATCTTATGTAAGTAAGTGGAATTACTTTATCTTTAGGAAGTACTTTAGTATAAAAAACAAAAAGCTTTTTATATTAAATAACTGAAAACTTTAAATGTGCCTTTCAGGAGGGGCACTTGTGATGTAACGTGACTGAAAAGGCAGCGTATCACAGCTGTCCAGAGCATGGATTCGGGCCAGGCTGAACTTGATTCCCAGGTCACACCAGCAACGTAACCTTGGCAAGATACTCAGCCTCTCTGTGCTTCAGGTTCTTCATTGGTACAAAGGGATAGTGATAGAACTTAATTCATAGTGTTCCGGGTATTAAATGAGCAGTGCATCTAGTTAGCAATAACGATCAGCAGTTATTATTGTGAGTTACTTGGAACACATTCTTCAAACTCATGTTTCCCCTGCAGGGTGCCCAGGTAAGGCTGAAAGCGTCAGACTAGAACTTTGCAGAGATCAACTCCCCATGAAGGCTAATCACGATTCTTTAGGCTCTTCTGGCCTATTCTGCTACAATTACCCTCTAGCTACCTCTTTGCTTAGCTGTCACCTTGGCTTCCAACGGCATCTTTGGAAGAACTAACCTCAATTCAGTCTCCCAACTTGCCAGTGGGTATCAGCTGGAATGCTGGTTGGCAGGAATAGGGACCAAGGAAATAAGGGACAGAGGAGATTCCTGATATTACACTGCTCTTTTGTGTAGAACGCTGCCACTGGCTAGTGACTTTGCATACCAAGTGTGTCCTCGAGTTTAGTCAGCAGTTGGAATTCCCAGTTCTGGGGCGCTGAAAGCAAATGGGCCATTCACTTTTTCTTGAGAAGGATCTCTTTCTGGCTGTGTGTGTGTGTGTGTGTGTGTGTGTGTGTGTGTGTTTCTCAGTGCAACTAATCTGAGTAGAAGGGCTTTTGGGTGGGACAGGTCAGCAACTTGAAGGCAGTGCTGGGCAGAAAGGAAAATGTGTTTGGCCTACTTGTGTTTTTGGTGGCACTGGTTCGGCTCGATGATGTTGTATTTTGTGTGGTACAAACAATTACTGTTTGTTCCCCTGTGATGCTGGTGAATGCAGGAGCACTTTGTCATGGTGCCTCAGTCTCCTCCAGCCAGTTAACTGTATGAACCTCTTAGGGAGCCTTGGATTTCTGGAGTGCTGTTCTCTCGAAGTCACTTAGAAGTGCCCTGCAAGGAGAAGTTCTTATACTATAAAAGGTGTCGCTTTTTCATTGCCTCTGACTATTCTATTACAATAATGATTCCATTTTGTCATGCCACGAGATGTTATGAATAGTGTGTTTATGTGTGTCATGGGAGAGTTGATGTTGCTGCTATTTATAGGGACTCATGAGTTAAGGAGGCCTCAGAGGGTTCTACTGTGCTCCAGGTGCCGAGTCCTCAGGGCTAAAAAGAGATTGTGACTCGGGGTGGAAAATGGGGGAAAACAGAGCCGTGTGTAGAGTTTAAAATGTGAAATATACTTTACTGAAGTGAATGGGGTGTAAATGACTGTCTGCCAGGGGCATTACGACCTAAGAAGGTAGGACACGTCCTGTGGTTTGGGTTCAAGTTTATAAGACAGAAGCAAGAGTGGTGAGTGCATGTGTAAGTACGTGTGTGATTGAAATGCACTAAAAGAATGAAAGGTATTGATTGGTAAGGATCTTCTTGAAATTGTATGCTATTTAGGAAGTTTCTCATACTGCAGGAAAGGATTCTTAAAGGACTATATAGGTTGTTAGTACTGGGGATTTAGATTCAGGGCTTTGCAAGTTTGAACCATTGACGCAGAAGTAGTTGGGATGAGGGACCGTGGGAGGCCACAGGTGTACTCATACTCTACCAATACATTCTCCAGAATTCTTCCATGATCACAGTGCAGAAGTAGGAGCGTTGGGTCCTTTTAATGCCATCCCCATGGATGGGGACTGTTACTTGACTTTTCACCATATTTTTATAGAGGTGTTGTGAGCATTGAGTCCCCATTATCCTGGTTACTTATATAATAAAAATCCCAATTATCCTTGGTTACTCTGTTCTTTTCTTTCCATAGCCAGCTGCTCACTGAGTCCTATTGGTATTTCCTTCAAAGTGTCTCTTGTGTCTGCCCTTCTCTTCCAATTTCTAAGGTAACATCTTCTTATTTGGGTTTTCAGCCTTTAGATTCTTACTTGAAAATAGAAGGGAGTTATTTCATACCAGCTGCCAGACATCTAAAATATCACTCCCATCTTGTCTCTTTTTAATTGAGAAACAAACAATAATAATTACACAAAAACTCAAAATGTTCCTCATTACTTTAAGCAGGTTCCTACTTTGGGATCCTTAGACATTTAGGAGTAAACTCCAGACAATGTAATGGAGTTGTCTCTACTGTTTGCAATATTTTTCAGTAGTTCAGCAAAAATGATAGGTTTACTTTCTTTCAGCAAGGCCTTAAAAGAGCATATTTACACTAGCTCATAATGACTTCCCCAGTTTTTGAACTCCTGTGGCAAATATTACCCATTGCATAGTCTGGTGCTCAGTCAGCCCTGTAACGCCGTGAGCGGTGACTTACCGCTTTCATTCAGGTGTGTGCCGTCTGCCCAACAGTGTCATCGTAGCCTCAAGGACAGGGGCAATATCTCATACTCACTTTGAGTCATTTCTGAAATATCCTTTGAATGTTGCAAAAGTAAAATGTCTAGAAATTACCAACTAAGTTAAAATATTCTGGCCCGTTTGAGGAAATAAAGACTGAAAAGGAAAGGTAATGTAGTTATTCAGTATTAATAACTACTTTAGTAAAAAAAAATGCTACCCCCTGAACTCAATCTTTTTGAGATGTGATTAAAATAGAAATCACCTGAGTTGTACGACGGGGTGAGTTGAATAATGGCGAGATAAGAGCCAGGAAAAGGAGTTTGTTCTCATGTTATCGTTACCGAACAAGGGACCAAGGGGGGTGCAGCATTTGGCCCGCCCACGGTCACCAAAAACTGTTACGGAACAAAGGCCATACACAGGCCAGGGGGTGGGGGGGTGGGTCACGATATACTATTACTGAAAGGACCCCTTACCAGGTTCCTTCTGTCCGCTGTATCTCTCAATGCCAGAGATTTGTGAAAAGGAAAGGAAATGTTTATTTAATGCTATACAGACTTAAAGTAGTGACCTAATGTCTTCATTAAAATATCAAAGTCCTTTAGGATACCCATAGATGCCCACAGTGCTTTCTTCTCCCCCTGCCCTAATTCAGGGTACTGTATCTCCAGAAAAGAAGCGAATGTCCGTGATTCAGGCTCCTGACACCGTTAGCTATGTTGCCGTCCAGGCAGGATCTCTAATTAATCCAAAGCCATGTGGCACCTTCTCATGGCCTACTGGCAAGAGTTCTTTTACCCTTCTTCCAGGCAAAGTCTCTTCTGCTTCCCAGGCCACGTGGCCAAAGGGAGCACTCCAAAGCTGCGTGATCTTCTTCTACCAAAGCTGTGGTGGGGGGGTCTCCACTCTGGCCAAAACTGCGCATGCTCCTCTTCTCTCCACCAAAGCCGCAGGTGGGGATGGGGTCGCCACTCTGCCAAAGATAAGTGGTGGTTCTCTGTTAAATCCACATGGTGATTCTCTCTACCCCAGCTGCAGGGGTCCCCACTCTGGTCAAAAGCACATGGCACTCTCTCCTAAGCTGCAGAGTCTGGGTGTAAATCCCTGTGCCAATCCTCCTCTGTGCCCCATTTCCAACTCCTCCCACAATCGGCTACACTTGCCAGCACTCCTCTATCCTTCCAGCTTTACTGGGCTGCCATTGTGAGTCTGGGCAGGTGTGGCCCCATGGCGTGGAGCCAATCATCTCCAAGCTCTCGCAGAGGCTCTGTGACCCGGGGGACCTGCCCCCAGTTACATCTTGGGGGGTAAGTCCCTTTCCATCCCCCTGGCTCAGAGCATGGCCACAACTATTTAACATGTCTATGCAACCAGTTAAAGGTGATAGATATGTTAAATGAGCATGCCAGAGGTTAGCTGCAAAGCTGTGGCTGTACTATACAGTTCTGCATGTTCCTGCTCCATTGGTCCCTTCCCCCAACTCATACCTGTGGAGGGAGGGGTGAGGACATCCTAATATTTCCTGGACATCTTGAGTTCTGGACCCCATTCCAAATCCCTTTTTGGGGGCCCCCTGTTACACTATTGGCTGCACCCTGTTACACTATTATAGTTCTACAACTTTGTCTTACCATGATTAGTTAGCATGTAAATAAAACAGAAATTATCCATGTTTTCAAAACAGAAATAAAAATGATGCCCTACATGTACTTTTTCTCTTGGGGAAATATTAAAATGTGTGCAAATATGCAGGTTCATGTAAGAGTACAAAATGTTATTTCAGATGGCATTTTTCTAAAGAACCATATAGCATGTTGAGTAGGAACAAGCCTGCCTGTTTATGACTATTTATTTAGGATTTGTATGCTCCCATGGTGAGGATTTTATATAAAATAGGCTACTTGTGATGTCAGATTTGTTAATTACTGAGCATGCCACCAAAGCTGTCTGTGGAGGGTCTTACATAGAGAAATTAAGAATTGTTTGTGAACATGTATTATGGATAAACAGATTAGCTCATGTTGCTGCAGGGATGAACTAAGATGACCTTTGTACATTCTTTTCAGAATTATGATTTAATGATTTTGAATTTCTTTTTTCTATTGTTGTTTGCCAATTAAGCAGAATTCCATTTTTTTTTTAAAGCAAGTTGTACTTAATACCCTTAGAAGCCACTTCTGGTAGTGGTGTTATTGTGATCCAGCAACTTGTATTAAAATAATCCTTTGTCTGTTACCAAAATGTTGCCACCAAGGCCACAAGAGAAAGCAATTACATTGAGTTGGTTCTGCTTTGTTTATGAGGCTTTGGGAAAGACTAATTTAGGTGTAATGGAAAATGTGACTTCTGAGTAAAAATTTACAATAAACATGTGGACCATATAGCTAGCTGTGTTTGCTCCAAACTGAAGTTGTTTCCAACAGAAAATTGGGTGATTTCTGTAATCAAAGGCACAAAACTAACAATTTCTATAACAAGAAATTCACTGCCAATTCATCCAATATCCAGGACACATGCGTGAGCAACTATAAAATTCTGAATCAATTCTTGGTCTGACTTTGTTACTTTTTGTGAAAATTCTGCATGCCTCAAACAAATAAACAAACACCAAGGCAACAAACAAGCAAAAAAAAAAAAACCCTCAAAAAGATTTATGGATTATTTGTTATTGATGTCCATGCCCAGAAACAGCTAATCTCTCCCTTGTTCCTCCAGTTCTTAAGTAGATGTTTGAGCTCACTCAAGATGCTCTGGGTCAGAAGGACTGAGACAGATAACTGGTGTTTCACTGGCCACCTCATTTAGATCAGATGCTAATCAAAGTTTTTGAAAGTGTATGTGAAAAGTTTGTTGAAGGAACTTTTCTAGCTATTATTTGCATGCTCAAACCAAACTTGGAAGGTTTATAGGTTTTTCCCCCTACAAAACTCACTGGAAATCTGTGTATGCTACCTTCTCTTTAAGTTCCTTTTATTCTATTATTATATGATTCTTCCTGACATTTATATAAACACTTAGGTGAATATAATGAGATAAATTTGAGGATCTTCTTTGCATATTTTTGTATGCAGGCAGAATGTCAGATATTTTTCTTATTTGGCAGGTGGGGGGGAATATATTGTCTTTAAGAGTGGGAGTGGGGAACGTCTTTATTTTAATAGAAGGCTCATCACAGTTTAGATGAAAGAGAAATCAGTCAAGGGCAAAGTGTAAGAAA
The DNA here is from genome assembly GCA_004027735.1 of Carollia perspicillata. Taxonomy (NCBI): domain Eukaryota; kingdom Metazoa; phylum Chordata; class Mammalia; order Chiroptera; family Phyllostomidae; genus Carollia; species Carollia perspicillata. The sequence goes on from PVKM010001733.1 coordinate 19,726, forward strand.
AACCAACATGGAGAATGCATTTATTTTTAAATAACAATTGATTTTTAAAGGTGTCATTGAGTTCCACATTTTGGCCATGAATGACACTAGTGGTAAAAGGGGAGAGAGGAGATGGCAATTCTGAGAAAGAGGGAAGTCAAGGGACCCTGTCTCTGAAGAAAGACAATTAGACCAAAGAACGAACAATCCCTGGGAGAGTGGCAGAGGCTCACATGAAGCCTCTCAAAATAGAGCCCCATTACTTAGCAGGCCCAGTTTCAAGTGGCCTTTCCCTGCTTAACTTTAATTCCCTTGGGGATGGTTTTCATTGTGATTCAAGAATGATTACAGTGGTTCTCTTACTAGCTTCCTTCCATTCTGGCATTTGCATTGCCCCATTGTACTGGTTTTAGAGTCTTGTCTGCAAGGTGATTCGCCTGTAAGGAACTTGGGCCTTGTCTGATTGTTGTCCTTGTCCTTCCCTTAATGCTTGTGGATTTTTTGTTTTGATGCCAGAAAAGCATAGTATAAATAATCTTAGCATTCCTAAAAATCCTTTAAAATATTCTCTAGCCTTCTAGCAGGTCATTTAATATAACTGCACTTCAATGTATACTTCTCATAGGAGAATATTCCCAAGATTTGTTCAGCCAGAGAACAAAGCTGGAGGAAGATACTTGCTTTCTACAGAGGCTACCCTGAGTGTCCACCCAAATCCAAGGCCGTTCCCTTAGAAATCTGCATGATGACAGTGGAAATTTAGAGTGAGGCAATGGGACTTTTTAGGAAGGCAGTTTGGTCCAGGGGAATTTTTGTAAGCAACGAACCATTCTTTATTGAAACCACTGGATGTGGTTAGTAGTTTATTTAAAAAACACCATATGTTAGTTCATTTCCATATACTGTGACAATTGTAGCTTAATCAAAAACTGCTTGTGACATTTCTGTTTAGTGCTTGTGAAAGAGTGAGCGGCTTGCTTCCTTGGAATCCTGAACTGAGTGCCAAATGCCAACATAGTCACAATTAGAGTTTGGCTTTTAGGCAATTGTGTAACTTTTTGAGGATGTGGTAGGTTTTTATTTATTTTTGTCACTTTCACTAATTTGTCATATTCATAAGTGGATAAAAATGTTTTCTCAGCTTTCGTTTGGTAAACAGTGACTTTTACTCCTTTCTCCCTACTTCCCCTGGGAAGAAATAAGTTAATGGAACTGTTTCTTGCATCTCCTTTTTGGCCACAGAGGCAGACTCCTGATCTCATTGAGATGGGATCTATTTGTGTGCACCATGAGCTTGCCAGCTTGCCATCCTCCTCCATGGTAAGGGGCCAGGCACCACGGCAGGGCGAGAAAAGAGGTGCAGCCAGATCCCTGGGCCTTCAGTGTAGTGCAAGTCAGTTCAGTTCATTGCAGTTCAACCCATTTCGATCCAGCCCAAGAAATGCTTATGGAGCGCTTCTCCTTTTCAGGCATAGATAGTCCTGGGCACTGGGCCTGCAGAGATGAAAATGTAGTAAGAAATGGCCAGTTCAGTGGGGAAAATGACACAAATTTCAGATAATGTGATGATTGCTTCTATCAGATTTCTACACCAGGTGGTACGAGAACATAAAGGAAAGCCCCTGCCTGGATTTGGCCCTGGCAGTACAGGGCCTTTAACTGGGTCTCAGAGCAGCAGGAGGATGTTGGGAGGTGGGGGCTGGAGGGCCAGCAACTGTCCGGTGTCACTGCTCTTCCCCAGGATGGATGAACACAAAGGGCAAGCGAGCTGAGGCACTTCTACCAAGACATTTCTTTCCCCTTTAGAAGAAAAAATGTGGTGGTTATGTTTCTGTACTTAAACTACCAATGAGAGTCTATTTTAGGAGACTCTGCTTAGTAATCTGCCTAATATCCATTCCCTCCTTCTTCTTTATCCTCAGAAGCCCAGTTTTGTTCATGACAGGAATGTGGCAGCTAAAACACCTTGATTTCCTAGGTTCCCTTGTGACTTGGGCTGGCCATGTGACATAGTCCTGACCAATGAGATGCAAGCTTAAGTGTACAGGATGGTCCTTGGGAGAAACATATTGTTTCCTGATGGAACGGGGTAGGTGTTGACACATATTTTGATGGGTATTGGTGAGTGAATATTTTAGTTCCACTGTTCACTCCATAAACAGTAAAAAATTGTCATATGTTTTTGTGTCCAGTTAGTAAGACCTGGCCCCTCTTACCTTTGTCATTAGTGCTTGTGAGCCCGAGTAACCCCTTACATTTTTTAGGTTGGTCTGGTTATGTCTATCCTCTCTCTCCTTACAGAAGAGGGTTATAGGAAGTGGTAAGAATGAATCTGTGGATAAGGTTGATAAATGGGAATTTCATTGATAAAATGATGATGATGATGATGATAAAAATAAAGTATTCATTGAACACAAAATATGATCTGGGTATTCTGCAGGTACCTAAAAAATATAACCTTAGCTTTGCTCATCAAAGCCCTTCGAGGTTAATGCCCTCTTTTTCAGAGGAGAGGACACTGAAGCTTGCAGAGGTGAGTGACTCACCTGATATTACATGGTTGACAAGTGGCATTGCTAGGATACCGGGTGTCTCTGACTCCAGGCAAAGCCTCTGAACTACTGCGCTAGAGTGATTATGAAAAGGTTGGATCACGCTATTTCACAGCTTCACGCTAGAGTAAATGAAATTTGAAAGATGTATGCATCCAAATTCAATTTGTATTGTCAAAAATGATTATTTGTATTGCACTGCAGATAAAGAATGTAAGCAAAATGGATGAAGAAGCTTTTCCTCTTCTCCCTTGAAATCTGATGCGTCTGATCCAGAAGTCTTAGCTTCGGATCAGAAGTCATGTTGTGCATCTCTCACTGGCGATTTTTAAAGTAATTACACTTATCACCTGAGGAGGTACAAAAAACAAACTAACGAAAGTAGCTAACGCTGACTAGATGAAGTGGGTAGTGTGACTAGATTTTGCTGTGGACAGATAGTTTTTCTTTCTGGGTGAAATACCAGTAATCTGTTTATCTTATGTTAAAACATGTCATTTGTTGATTGATTCATTTGTTAATCAATCATTGGCTTATTTGATTGTCCTTTGTTTTTAATTTTAAAGTTTGGAAATTTGGTCAGCTCTCTCGGTGGCATGTTTTGAAAATATTTCCATTTCAAGTGAGTTTATTATACAATGTCTCTCAGCTTCCTTGCTGCAGGAGGCCTTAGCCCTCTAATCAGTTTCTTTTGAACAAATGAAGTCATCCGAAAGGTATGTGGTCCTGAGAACTCTGGGCAGAATCTCTCAATAAACCCTAAGATCACATCAGTATCAGGGAGGAAGAAATGCTTCATTCATCTATTTATCCCTTCGTTCAGAATATTTATTGAAAGTGTACTGTGTAAAAAGTAGGCACAAGATGCTGGGGATATGATGGTGAACAAACTTAAAGACTTCTACCCTTAGGGAGTTCATAGTCTATTGGGAGAGCATTTACTGATCAGATGCCATACAAAAAAAAAAGTTAAATTGCACCTATAGTGATATGATGGAGTGTGGCCCATGGTGCTGTAAGATCTGGTAATAGTAAGATTTGACCAAATTAGCTAGGTTAGGGAATGACTTCTCTGAGAGAGTCCTAGCTGAGATCTGAAAGATGACAAATAAGAAATTTGGTGAAAGTTGAGAAGAACACTGCAGGTAAAAAGAAGGGCAGAGAACAAGTGAGTCTCTTTGCCAGGAAGCAGCATGCTGAGCATAAAGCACTCTTTTTTAAAAAAAAATTATTTATTATGCTATTACAGTTGTCCCGATTTTTCCCTTTTGCCCCTTGTCCACCCAGTACCTTCCACTCCCCCCAGCAATCCCCTCCTTAGTTCATATCCATGGGTTGTGCATGTAAGTTCTTTGGCTTCATTTCCTATACTATTGATAACATCCTCCTGTCTATTCTGTACCCGCCAATTTGCATTTCTAAACCTGCGCCTTTTCCCTCATCCTCCCCTTCCCCCTTCCAACTGATAACCTTCCAAATGATCTCCATATCTATGGTTCTGTTTCTGTTCTGCTTGTTTGAAGTTTGTTTTCTAGATTCAGTTTTTGATAATTGAGAATTTATTACCATTTTAATATTCATAGTTTTGATCTTCTTCTTAAATAAGTCTCTTTAACATTTCATAAAATAATGGCTTGGTGATGATGAACTACTTTAGTTTTTTCTTGTCTGGGAAGCACTTTATCTGCCCTTCCATTCTTAATGATAGCTTTGCTGGATCAAGTAATGTAGGTTGTGGGTCTTTGCTTTTCATCACTTTGAATACTTCTTGCCAGTCCCTTCTTGCTCTCAAAGTTTCTTTTGAGAAATCAGCTGATAGTCTTATGGGAATTCTTTTGTAGGTAACTCTCTGCTTTTCTCTTGCTGATTTTAAGATTCTCTTTTTATCTTTAACCTTTGGCATTTTAATTAGGATGTATCTTGGTGTGGTCTTCTGTGGCTATCTTGTTTGAGACTTTCTGTGTTTCCTGGATTTACATGTCTATTTCTGTCATCAAATAAAGGAAGTTGTCCTTCATTCTTTTTTCAAATAAGTGTTCAATTTCTTGCTCTTCCTCCTTTCCTTCTGGCACCCCTATGATTTGAATGTTGGTATGTTTTAAGTTGTCCCAGAGACTCCTTATCCTATCCTTTTTTTTTTTTTTCTTCTTGTTGTTCTGGTTGAATGTTGTTTTCTTACATATGTTCCAAATCATTGATTTGATTCTTGATTTCATCTACTCCACTGTAGTTGATTCACTATAATTTTTTCTTTGTTTCACTTAATATAACCTTTATTTCTGCTTGTTTTTTTTATGCTGTTGAAGTATCCACTGAATTTTCTGAGCATCCTAATAACTAGGATGTTTTGAACTTTACCTCTGATATATTGCTTATCTCCATTTTGTTCAGTTCTTTTCCTGGAGTTTTGTTCCGTTCTTTGATTTAGGCGATATTTCTTTGTCTCCTCATTTTGGAAGCCTCCTGTGTTTGTTTATATGTATTAGGTGGAGCTGCTTTGACTCCCTGTCTTAGTGGTATGGCCTAAAGTAGAAAAGTGCATCCGGAAGTCGAATGGGGCAGAGCCTTATATATCACCAGGCGGAGCAACCATGTGAGCCAGGTTGATGGAGTCTCAGATATGGTGTGGCTGCTCTGTGGCTCTGTGTGCAGGAGGGCTCAGAAGAGGGACAGTGGCCGCTGCCTGGCATCTGGAGTTTTGTACTGGAGGAAGCTGCCCTCTGGCACTTGCCCTGATGCCAGACACTTTAGTTTCTCCCCCTATGACACTGGTGGGTTTTCTTCCAGCTGTCGGGAGCCCAGAGGGAGTGAGTCTGTGTAAGTCCTAAGTCTGTTATGGGCCCTTTAAGAGGAGCTGCCTGAGAATACTGCAGTTTCTTCCTCTACCCCAACCCCCACTGGTTTTTATAGATAGAAGTTATGGGGACTTATCTTCCTGGCACTGGAACCCTGGATTGGGTGATCTGGTGTGGGGCTGAGATATTCCTCCCAATTTTTATCCACCACACTTGGATGTGGGACCGTCTTTTCCATGTCTCCATCCCTCGTACCTGTCTGAATGAATATGACTCCTTTAATTCCTTTGTTGTTGGACTTCCATACAGGTCAATTTTCTCACAATTCTGGGTGATAGTTATTTTGTAGTTTAGTTGTAATTTTTGCTGTGGTTGTGGGAGTAGGCAAGCTATGCTTACCTGTGCCTCCATCTTGACCAGGAGAAAACACTCTTGTTAAGACACACCACCAATGCTGCCTGAATATGGAGAGGTCTCATTGAAAAAATTTCCATCTAAAAATAATTCCACTTTCTTTGACTAATATTTGAGAAAACAAAAGTTATCAGTTTCAGGTTGATAATTAGACATATAGTATGTTAAATGCACATGGTAAGTTAAAGCATCCATTTTTTCTGTAAGTTTTAATAGGACTTTTAACTTTCCAACTTCATATTTTTTTCCCTAATGCTGTTTTATCTACTGAATCACCTCTAACTTTTGCTTACATGTCATTACCTTTTTTTCCCTGCAATATTTTTTTTACTATAGCCATGTGTCAAACAAAGGATTTGCTTTTGAATCACTGATGAGTCTCGGCAAAAGCTTCCGGTGTTGGCAAGAGAGATGCATTCCTAACTTCTCTAGTGGCTCTGTGATTGTCGATTTGATGTAATACTCTACTGGCAGTCAGGATCCTCTCCTGGGGATACCAGTTCTGCAGTTTGGAGTATGAAAGGGTGGAGGGCACACCATTCTGGGTGAGTGAGTTGGGAGCATTGACTTTAAACCATGCACACGCCTTTTCTGTCCGTGACTCACATGATGTAAGGAAGCGAAGGAGATCATATGACAGGGTCGAGAGGATACAAAACCTCAGCCCTGCTTCTGCTCACTCAGTGACTTCCACCCTGAATGACTTTGTGGGCATCGCCAGAGTATGGAATGGCATCTTACTCTGACGATTTTGTGGTTTTGTTTTGTTATCTTACTCTGTCACAGATAGGGCAAGAAGAGAAATTTTCTGATGCAAAGGGAGATTTTTGCTTCTCCCTTTGGCCAGAAAATGGCCAGAGGAATTTTGAAACCCTTTTGTACTACGTAGTTCAGGGTATTTTTTTTTCCACTGTACTTTTTGAAGTGTGTTTTCTCTAAAATGTGTGTTTTCTCTAAAAAGAAATCAGAAAAGGCCCCAGGAGGGCCTCATTGATTGTAGTGAAATATATTTTTTATAGTTCTTTTCATGTTTTCACACATTGCTTTTTCCTCTTTTGCTTCAAGTTGCATTTTTCCATCAAAGTTATTTTGGATGGCATTGAAAATTTCCCTGGGCTTTTTTGTGCTCTGTTCAAAGGACATTCAGAGAGCTAAGCTGAGTTAACTGTATGTTGCAAAACATTTTATTTTTGTGTAGTGTCATATAATTTATAGAGGCTTTTATACACAGTATCCAGTTGTTCCATAACCCTTGCTGCAGTTAGAGCAAGCATTATTCCTGTTTTAGAAATACAAATCAGAGGTTCCCACAGGCTAATGACTTCCTGAAGTCACACATCCTGTATTGGCAGAATCGGGCTCTGGACAAGGCCTTTGGACTCCTGGTCTGGCTTTCTCATAGTATAGCACGAAGCTGTATTAGTGGAGTGGTTGGGCTGGAAATGAGGAGCATTTGGTGAGTGCAGTCAAGACCTGGAGGAGCCCATGATTCATTTCTCCAAAGCTTGGTGCTTTCAAAATTAGAAAATTACAGCTATGAATAGTTTTTTCCACTTGATTGGTCTAAAGTCAATTGAATCCTGTAGAAAACTCCTTTGAAAGTGGGTTGCCTTGGCAATGGAAGGGTATAGCAGTGTAATAGCTTCTACTGTATTTGAAATTCCAGCAGTTTTGGTGAAAGTTGTATCTCTCTGAAGGGCATGGGCTGAGTCTGAATGGACTTTTCTGGTCGCTCATCAGCTTGGCTGGCGTTGCTCTTATTCTAGCATTCACTTGTGCCCACAGATGTCTTTAAAAAGTCTTTTCGTTGTTTACTATCTGAGCTCATGATATGTAGAAGTATCTTCTTTGTGGCATATTACATCACTTGTTATAGCCAGCAAGTAGTTGGTGTTAGGAAATGCTTGCCACCTTGAGTGGGAACATGTCACATTTGTGACTTGAGTTTATACTTAATAAGGGCTGCCTCCTCCAGGGTTATGTTGGATCTTCACAACAACCTTGTGAGAAAACTAATGTCCATTTTATCATTCCCTTATTTCTCAGGTGAAGAAAGGCAAGATTTACCAATCTCACACAGTGGTTAAGACCACAGCCTTGAAATTATACTTTGAGTTCAGATCCTAGTATGTCTTGCTCTCCATCTTTTCGGTGGGGGATGTCACATGACTACTGTAAGCCTCAGTTCTTGTAATCTGTAAAATAAGGTGCAAAAGATAATCTACCTCACTGGGCTGCTGTGAGGTCTTCCAGTGGCACTGGCAAATAATAAGGCTCACTGGATACTGATGATTGTTAAGTGACGTGATCACATTGACACATTAGCAAGGAGTGGAGGTGGGACTTGAACCTCAGTCTTTCAACTCTATCTCCTACATCATCGTCTTTTCAAAATACCATTCCTCAGCAATTTTCTTCTTTTTCTCTTCCATGAACAGGCAGCTGCTGCACTAAGTTATCAGTGAGGGGGATGGGTTTTTGGAATAAAACACTTAGAGATGCTGCAAGAACATTTGAACTCCTGGAATAAAGTTGGCAAATTATTCTAAAAATGGAGAAACACCTACCCTCCCTATTATTAAGAGCTGTTTGGTTCTAACCCAAATTTAGCTTTTTAAAAATTCCCCCTCTCTGAATTCCATTAATAGTATGAGTACTTTTGGATGTACCAGCTGGTGTGACGTATCTGCTGTCACTGGTTGGGGATTAAGGAGAGATGTCACATTTCCACATTATAAGCCCCCTGACCCACAATCTGGGTCTGCGATGGGTCTGGTGAGACTGAGGGGTGCAGCCGACAGGCTTATAGGGAACAAACTGTGGTCTCATCTGCACTGTTCTCTAAGCAAATCGGTTTAGATTGGTGGCCAAACAAAAAATTGGCTTGAGATGTTACTAAATTGGGATTGCCCCTTGAGGTGTTTACATCATTTCCATCATGGCTTTTTTTTTCTTTCAGGGAGTCCTTCTAGAACTTTCTAAGGGGGACTAGCATAGTGGCTGCTTTGGGACCCCGTCACTGCACATCTGTCATGTTTGCCTGCAGGGGTCCTCAGTGCTGCACTGTAGTCTTCATGTGGGTGCAGGTCTTTGTTTAGGAGAGCCTTCGCCCCTTCTCTGAGTGTACAAATAATGATACCTTACTTTATAGAGCACCTGATAGGTTACAAAGCGCACTTGTATACATAAATTCTGATAGGCATTTAGAGATTATTATACCTACTTGACATGAGAAACTCTAGATCGAAAGGCTAGATGAATGCCCCAGGGAGAGGGGTAAGTGGGTAAGTGTGAGAAATAGTTAGGACTGGAGCACCCCAAGTCTGCTGCTGCTTTTCGTACTGGCTTTCAAAATCAGTATTTTCCCTTTGACTGAATTAATTGGTTCGTTAGTTAATAGCTTCTCAAATGCCTACAACAGATTTAGGTATCTTGTAATAATTAAATATGGGTGAAAATAGATATCAGAACCAGGGAGAACACGTATGCAGAACCACTAGGGCCAAGTGTTGTTACTAGAGGTGAATTTAATTTGTCTCTGAGCTTCCTGGCAGCCAAGATAAAAAGAAAGACACAATCAAGTACATGTTTTTTTTTTTTTATCAGGAAAGGAAAAGCAAGCAAACTGAAGGGAAGTAAAAATTTTACTAAGACTGTATTTTAAAAGTAATGTTTTGCTTGAGGCTATAGATAAGGGACAGTAAGAATAATGGACATTAACACTCTCAATGAAATTATATAACTGCAATACAGTAGTCCTCCCTTATTTGTGGGAACATGTTCCATGGCCCTGAATGCAATTCTGAAACTGCGGAATATACCAAATTTTATATATACTGTGTTTTTTCCTATACATACATACCTATGCTAAGATTTAATTTATAAAATAGACACAGTAAGATAACGACAATAAGTAACATACATTAGAATGGGTATAGCAGTATGCTGTAATGAAAGTTATATGAATGTGGTCTCTCTCTAAATTTCGTCCTGTGCTGTGCTGACTCTTCTTGTGGTGACGTCAGATGATACGATGCCTACATGAAGCGATGAAGTGAGGCGAATACACACACATTGCAGTGCAGCGTTAGGCTACTACAAAGGTCCCTGGAACACAAGCACTGCCATATCACAGGAGTCAGTCTGGTGATCCCAAAGGCTGCTAAGGGACTAAGAGGCAGGGAGCATACACAGCGTGGATACATCGGACCAAGGGATGATTCATGTCCTGGGCAGGAGGGAGCGGGACAGCATGAGATTTCATTGTGTTACTCCAGTGGTACACAGTTTAAAACTTATGAATTGCTTGTTTTTGGAGTTTTCCATTTAATATTTTTGTGCTTTGGTTGACTGGGGGTAACTGAAGCTGCGGAAAGTGAAACTGTGGATAAGCGGGCATTACTGTAACATAAAAATGCATTGAAGGGGGCTAACATTTATTGGGTGTCATTATGTGTCAGGCACTATCTTGGGGGCTTTTCTTGCCTTATTTTATTTAACCCTGCAAATTTTTAATTATTACATCTACCTTTTGAAGTTATCATTATACCCACTTGATGACAAGGAAACTCAGCCTCAAAGACTTCGTCAAGATCTGTAGTGAGGAGCTCACCTGTGACCTAGAGCCAGCCCTTGCCTCATTCTAGAGCTCATGCTGTCCCCACTCTAGCATGTCGTTACAGTGCTTCCAAGAGGCAAGTTAGCTGAAAGCCAGTATATCATATCTAGTGCTTCTGTGGCTTCCAGGGATGCGTTTTTAGAGGACCGGACTAGAGGATATCTTGTGTAAATGCCACTTCTCTCGTTCAGGCCTCGGTAGGAGGTGGGCAGTAGAAATCTTTTGTTCTGTTGCTGCTTAAGAGTATTTCCTTAAAATAGGAATGATAGTTGTTTTGTTGTTGTTGAATACCACTCACTCGGCATTCGTTGTCTTCTTTAGTTCTCCCGAAGCCCATTTTGGAGACGAGGAAAGAGAGGTTGCTGAGGTTAGATGACTCAAAAGGGTCGTACAGCAGCTCAGTGGCAAGACCGAGGCCCAGATCGCTCCGGCTTGGATGAGCACATGCTTCACTACTGTGCTAGTGGGCCTCTTGTTAGGCAAGGGGTAAAGTTGTTAATCTCTTGAAAAAGCAAACAAACCAAGGTTCTATTCTAGACTCTTTTCTGGAATATATTTCATCTCAGCACTGAGATAGACTGCAGCGATACCCATAGGCAAGTCCGAATTTCCCTTGACAGGCACTGGGTCAGCTTCAGCGTCTGTTCAAGCTTCAGTATACAGAGTTTCACATCATTTGTCGTGAACGATATGACATTGACGTGCTGATTTCCAAGGAAGGAGCTCCTGATAACTTTCATAACCATGGGAAAACCTTAAAAGGCTCCAGTGGATTTTGTTTTGTTTTATGTGGTCTCTGAGGAAGCTCCCAGGGTGAATTAACTACTAGACATAGGGATGTCAAGAATGGACATGGACACATTTAATTTTGGGGAATGCAGCCACACGTAATGATTTTAGCTTAGAAGAATTAATATAGAACTGTACTTTCTGACAGTCATTCAATACCGTGATCAATTATGTAAGTGAAGTCACTCCCATTTTGTGATTATTCTGATAGAGTGCTAATCAGTACCTCCACCGTCATTGTAGTCAGAATAGGTCATGTTCACTAAGTCTTTTTCTGAGTGCTTGACAAGTAGTAGCTCATTTAATCCTCGTAACAAGCCTATGAGGGGAGTATAATTATTTACTACATTTTTTAGATGCAGAAATACAGAGAGGTGAGTAACCTACCCAAGGCGCACAGCTGATAAATGGTTTGTTCCCTGTACTTGTCTCCTTTTTATATATGATGGATCTATCTATCTATCTATAGATATGATATATCCCTCTTCTTTTTTTTAAGTTACAACACAACCAGTTGATGTGCAAGTGTTTTCAACTCCTTAAAAACAGAAGTTAAAAATAATGGGGGCAGGGATGCAGAAAACACCTTAAGAATGCCAGGCTCAGCGGAGGAGACCATGCCTGCGCGGCCTAATTATTGAGGTGGGGCAAGTGCCAATGACTGGGAATCTCTACTGAGCTCACGCAGTTTGGTTCACAGTTGGCTTCAGCGTGCAGATTCTGGTTCGAAGTCCAGAGAAACCTCAGTCTTATGACGTTGTTCTTGAGAGGTTTCCTCACAAGGTAATGCACCTTGTGTCAGTCGTGGATCATTGCGTACTTTTGCCTAAAGTCCACTTGGTCCATGCGCTGAATATTGGGTCGAGAATTCCAGATGTATACATTGATACAGAACACATTGGTAGAAAGTTCTGAAGGAATGGCAGAGGGATTAAGCAGTCTGTAGCTCTGGGCAGCACAGTGGTTAGGGCTGAAACCAGCTCGACCTGGTCTAGTCCACGTGGCCTCGAGCCAGTTTACTAACTTCTCTGAGTCTCAGTTTCCTCACCTGAAAAAATGGGGATAGTTCTACCTACCTTATAATGTCATTATGATGATTGCATGAGATAATCATATAAAGTGCTTAGTCTAGTGACTGGCATAAGCTTTCTTTTCTTTTCTTTTCTTTTTTAAATTGTATTTATTGGTTTGGGAGAGAAACATCGAATTATTGTTCAACTTACTTATGCATTCATTTATTCTTGTATGTGCCCTGACCAGGGATCGAACCCACACCTTGGAATATTGGGAAGACACTCTAATCAACCGAACTACCTGGCCACAGCCTGACTGGCATAAACTTTCAGTAAATATGTGCCATATGAGGTTGCCCATTAAAAATGGGTAAATGATGCTCTGAGTCCACTCAGATGGCATTATACACGAACAAGTAGAGCAAACAGTTTGACCAGGATTGGGAGTGACCAGAAAGAATATTCCTGAGAAACTTTAGGTAATAGTATTTCAGTTTGCACATGCAGTTGGTGTCACTGGAAGAATGAAGCTCCTATTAGCAAACACTGTAGGAGTTATTCTCTGACCTGGAAGGAATGATGGTGGTCCTGTGGTAGAGCAGAGAGAGCCCTGAGCTGCTGTGCACTCGAGAGGTGGAGTTCTAGGCTAGCTGTGTGCCTTTTACCAGCTCCTTGACATTGGGCACAAATTGGGCTTCAGTTTACTATAGAATGAGGTGTAGAATGAGCAGTTGGTGTGGGTAATCTCTAAATGTTCTTCTAGCATTCATATTCTACTATAAATTAGTTTAGGTTATATAAAACTAGACAAACTAATCAGTAAAAAAAATAGTTGCCATAAAGGGCTTTTTATAGCTAGTTGCAAATAAAGCAGAAAGGAAATAACTGAAATAAAACAAAAACTCCAAAGTAGGTTGCTGGAGATTGTCTTTTATTCCAAAATGTTTCTTAGGGCCAAATGACCCTTTACTGTCTTTCAGTGATTTCTTTGGAGAAATGTCCTCAGCTCATTCATAGGCTGAGAATCTTTTGCTTCCTTCCTTGACTGAAAAAAATGTCTTTTCAGTTCTTTTCACTGCAACAGCAGGAGTGTCCCCTAAAGATGCAGCCACAGGAAGTGTCTTTACTTCGACTGTTGCCAGTGGCAGTACAATCCTTTTCTGAGTTGCCCTGGGCTGTCACCAGAGTAGACGTATGAATGAATCAGATGAATAGGGAATATAAGTCCAAATAACAGAACACAGTTTTATTTTTCTCCCAAATAACAGTTTTGTCTTGAGCACAGGGTCATTTAAACTGGAGCTATAGTTGGCACGGTGCCTTGGACAGGCTTGTCATTTTCTTCCTACAATACTTCCTGCAAAGTTTTCTTTTTGTTTGGGACTTGTTCAAAATGGCTGTTGTAATTTTTTTTTAAATAATGGTGAATTTTTCTTAAAGTAAGGGAGTGATGATTAAATGTGGAGTACCTTCTAGAACTGGTCTTTGTCTTTCAAAGTTTCAAGGTAATAAGATTTTTCTCAGAAATTTAGCTCTTCTTTCTCTGATAGTGCTTTGTGAGCAGTAGTAATATATAGCAGGGTGACAACATCACAAACTAGTTAAACCTCCACATTGAATATTTGAGACAGCTGAGGAAAAGTGACTTGGCTGATGTGGCCCAAAGAGTTAACTAAGGCCTCTAATACGCAAGTATTTTCTTTACCATGCCACCATTCCTTCCTCTATTGGGCTGTGACTTCCTAATTCTTACAAAACTTGAGTTCGTCACAGCAATAACCATCTTTCTGCCAACCCTGGAACTTCAGAAGAGTGGAAAGGTTTTCCTTCTTTCTGAAGTCATGCTTCTAAACGAGGCCGAGGGTCAAATCCACGAGGATGCGGCTGCCAAACTCTCCTGAAACTGAGAGACTGCAGAAGAGCAAAGTGAAAGCATTCGTAATGGAACTAAAGCTCCCAAGGCAGTTAGTGAACAAATGGGCCCTCCGTTCAGACAGTTTCTGGGGGCTGAGACTGTCGCCATCAGCCTGGAGTAATCCTTGGCAGTGCAAAGTAGATTATTATAGGTAAAAACATACTTTATTTTGAAAAAAAAGATTTACAGAAAGTTGCAAGAGATAATACAGAGGTCCCATATACCCTTCACCCTGTTTCTCCCAATGGTTACATCTTATGTAATTAGAGTGTAATATCAAAGCCAGGAAATTGACATTGGTACAGTGTGTGTGTAGAGTTCGCCGTCATTTTATCACCCCTGTATAGACTTGTATAGACACAGCCACAGCCAAGGTACAAAAGAGTTCCGTTTCCACAGATGCTGCCCCGGGGCTCTCTTTTTATCGTTGCACTCTTTCCTTTCATACCATCTCTAGCCCTTGGCACCTGCTGATCTGTTTTCAATCTCTGTAATTTTGTCATTTCATGAATCTTATATTAACAATTCATACAGTATGCAAACTTTTTTGGTTGGCTTTTTACCAATCTGCATAATGCCCCTGAGATCCATCCAAATTGTTGCAAATAGTTTCTTTCTTTTTATTGTTAAGTAGAAATCTGTGCTATGGGTACATTACAGTTGGTTTAACTGTTTACCTACTAAGAGATATATTGGTTGTTTCCAGTTTCAGGTTATTCCACATAAAGCTGCTACAAACCGTTCTGTACAGGCCTCGAATGGGTATCATTTCATGATATAAATGCCAAGATAAATGCCGAGGTGTGCAATTTGCTCAGCTTTATGGGAAATGTATGTTTACTTTTTGAAGAAACTTTCTAACTATTTTTCAGAGTGACTTTTACCATTTCACCTTCCTGCCAGCCATGTACGTGCAGTCTGCTTTCTTTGTGTTCTCACCAGCATTTGGTGGTTTCACCATTTATTATTTTATCTGTTCTGATAGGTGTGTAGTAATAATCTTGTTCTGGTCCTAACTTGCATTGTTGTGATGGCTAATGGCATTGAATATCTTTTCGTGTTCTTATTTGCCATGTGTATATTCTCTGTGGTGCAATGTCTATTTGTATGTTTTGTCAATACTGGGATTGTTTATTTATTTATTTTTACTGCCGAGTTTTGAGAGTTCCTTATATATTCCAGGTAGGAGTCCTTTGTCAGATATGCAGTTTGCACATATTTTCTCCCAGTCTATAGCTGGTCTTTTCATTCCCACAGCAGGATTTTCCACAGAGCAAAAGTTTTAAGTCGTGATGAAGTCACGACTTCATTGACTGTTTTTTTCTTTAATGGATCCTACTTTCTATGTCATGTCTAAAAACTCTTCAGTAAACCGTAGGCCCGGTTTTCCCCTTTGTTATCATCTAACATTTTACATTTAAATAGATGGCCTATTTTGAGTTAATTATAGTACAAGGTGTGAAATTTAGGTCAAGGTTTATTTTTAAAATTTATTTTTTCCTTTAAATAAAGAGATATCTATATGAAAATGCACATGCAATAAGTCTATGTAAAGCTGTTATGTTGCCTACTTTTTCTATTTAGACAGTGTCTCCTAAGAGAAACAGTCACTGCAAAGAAATGAAAAAGAAAAGAGTAACCCAAATTTGATAGTTTGGGGGCTGCTGAGTTAGCAGATTTAGGAGTTAGCAGATTTCAGGCAGAGCAGGAATCTGGAGGAGTGCATCTCCATCCCCGATTTTATTTCCTGATTACCATTGTATGCATTGTACTTGGTTTGAGTTGGACAGTAGATCTAACTACAGAGCAGACTCTGGAGCTGATAGCTGTCACTGGAGACCCGCAGTGGACCTGGAGTTGCAGTTCAAGGCTTTCCTTAAGGGGCGCAAAGTGGGGCCTGAGTCCAGCTTTGTATTTTCTCTTGATTAGAATTTAAAGCCTTGGTAAGAAAAATGATAATTGATGTTTAATAATGAGCTTGTTAAATAAAATGTGTTTTGGAAAAGCCCTCTTTGATATAAAAATGTATTTTGTTTACATGTATATAATGCTACAGTGGGTTAATTGATTGATAGGTTTTCTTCAAAAAATACATGCGGGTTTGTAATGCCATGTCATAAATATTGTGTGTCTTCTTGGAATTGACAATCAATTAGCAGTATCACAGTAATGCCAATGAAATATAAACTGTCTTGAACAATACACATCAGTGACTGATGGCAAGGGGCATTCAGCTTATTTTCTCTCTTTTTTGTTTCCCTTTAATTTTTTTGAATAACTACATGATGCATGTTATTTCATTCTCATATTTCTTATTTCCATGCCCTCAGTTCTTGCTCCCTGGTACAAGTTCTGAAAAAGAGCAACTTTTGCCCTGGCTGGTGTGGCTTAGTGGATTGAGTGCCAGCCTGAGAACCGAAGGGTTGCTGGTTCGATTCCCGTCAGGGCACATGCTTGGGTTGGGGGCCAGTTCCTCAGTGGGGGCGCACAAGAGGCAACCACACACTGATGTTTCTCTCCCTCTCTTTCTCCTTCCCTTCACCTCTCTCTAAAAATAAATAAATAAAATATTTTAAAAAAGAAAAAGCAACTTTTTAACGAACTCTGTTAAGAAACCTTTTGAAGTTAGGTTTGGGGTTTGAACAGAAAAGAAATAGAAAAATAGTCTGAAGTTTTTAGGGAAGAAAAAACAGGATGACTTGATAAAGTTGTGAGTGGGCTCTGTGGAAAGCCAGAAAATAACCTCTTTGGCCCATGGATTAGGGACAAGGGCAACCGTAACACTGATTTTAACTGGACCAAAGCCATGTTGATTGGCATCAATGAGGGGAGCAACCATGTCTGTGATGGGATCTTTTTCAAATGGGCAAAGAAACAGGGACCATCATATTTAAAACTGAGGTGTGGCAATACCACATAGATTGGTTTGTACATCTGATGGGCCAGATTTTGTTATGAAAATACCTATCAAGTGTCCTGTCAGGCATTTTGGGAAAAGTATGTTTGTCTGTGTCTTTTATGAAAACCTAAACCTGTTGCTCTGCCTCAGTGCAGCAACATCGGCCATAGCTCTGCTGATGTATTTTATATTTGTTTAACATCATAATCTTCATTCTTCTCTCTCCCTCCTCCCCTGGACCTCATTTCTCCTTTGTTGACTTAGGAAGCCTTTTCACGGAGACCCCACCTCCATCTTTGATCTCTGTGTGCTCTTTTATGGAATGTTGCCTGGAACAAGAGGGCGATTTAGGTACACAGTGTCTGCGGTCGCCGAAATGTGTGCAGTCTTGACATCTGACTCCCAGAGGGAGCCTCTCCTGTCATCAGAGTCACATAGGGCCAAACTGTCCTGCCTCAGTGGTGTTGACCGTCTTGGCCTTCAGGTGTGGGAAGCCAGCAGAATCTTGGCAGGATCGGTTGTGAAGGCTGCTCTTGTCTCATATGCACAAGTTCAGAGCCTCATCACCTTAATTTGCAAGGAAGGAAATGTGAGGCTGTTGGGCAGGTGCCTTTTGAGTCAACATTATTGCTGTATGATCCCCACTTTTCTCCCAGGATTCGTGGCTGTAGATCACCAAATTGTGTGCATTACAGATTTATTGCTATTTATAGAAATGAGATTAGTATGAAACTTTGATTACCCTTTTTTCTTTTGCTGTAAAATTTGCATGGTTTTGCATGTGTTCCAGGTCCCAGGACACTTCCCCGCAGAGTTCAGTGTAAGCTGATCCCAGGCTGGTCCAGGGTGTCATCCTTCCAGACCCAAGTGAGCTTTTTATAGTCCTGTTGCAGAAGATTCCTTCTCCTTTTGCTTCTTTATGCTAAATTTAGGAGCGCGAACAACCATCTCAGAGAACTTTCTCAGTAGTCAGCTTTCAGGAAGATCTTTTTTTCTTTGTCTTAACTTCTAAAGTCTATAACCTTCTGTTGGAAACTTAACCCATGGTGATAAGGGTAATAGGAGCAATACTAGGAGTAGTATGATGTCATAGGTAAAAATAAACCTCTATCAGTTATATTTCCCAGAATGGCAATAAAGGGATTTTCCTTGTAATTTAGACTGGGATCATTTTAGCTGTTACGCTCTTTGCCAGATTCATTACTACTCCTTTAATGGTAAAACTTGGTTTCTGCTCGAAGTATTTTTCATAGATTTTGAGCACAAAGGGAATTGTAGGGCCAGCTATGCTATCTTTCACCAAAGTAAAAGTCTTTGCTGCAACTTTTCTGATGATCATAATTCACACTCCTAGGGCCAGGGACTCTTGCTTGCACTGTGGTCCATTCCATTTGTGGATAGTTTTAATCACTAAAATGCCTTTCATTACATTGGAGCAAAGTCAGACTTCTCGTGATTTTGACCCTTTGGTCTTAATTGTGCTCTTGACAATACAATTAATCATTTTCCTTTTTTAAATTAATAGCCCTTGAAAATAAGGAGGAATTGTAACATCTCTCAGCTTTGCATAACTTGATGTTTTTATGTTGATTTTATATTCTGTTTACCTTCTTCCAAGTCATTGCTAGGAGTGTCAAATAGAACAATGCGTTACTTTTCTAAACTGATCTTGGTTCACCAGTCAATTCTCTTTGTACTTGTGTCTTTCTGCATCTTTGCATTGAAACTTGAATGATGACTCACTTGTGCTTCCTGCTCTTCGAACACCTTTGCTCCCACCTAGTGCTTTTACTCCCTGTTCTTTCCTTGTATCTTTCTGTATTGTTTTACTTTGTGTTTTGTTTCTTGTTTCCAATTTCACATTGTACCCTAGTCATGTCTGGCTTTCTGGTATTTCCTGCTTAAGTCACTTTGGGTAACTATTGGGTTGGCCAAAAAGTTTGTTTAGTTGCTTTCCATAAAATAAAAGATATTTTTAATTTTCACCAGTAAGTTTATAGATTTGCATATTTGGAGTATATTGGCTACCTCCTGCTATTGGCTTCAAGGAGGTGGAGGTCAGGGTGCTATTAACCGTCTTCCAATGCATAAGACAGCCCCACAGCAAAGAGTTATTTGGCCAAAATGTCAATAGTATTTATTCCCACTTCACAAAGTAGAAACTCTGCCCACCACTTCTGACACATTTGATTGGTCATAGCACCTTCTCCATATACTGCATAAATTGTTTTTTTGCATTTCACTTGTGTTTTTACCTTTCTTGAAAGAATAAAGCCTAATGTTCTGGAAATCTTCCATCTTCAGTGGCTGCACAAAAACTCATCAATTTTGATAAGTTTTTTAAAAATTCCCACTGATATCACAGCTGTCACAATAAAATCTAACAAAATTGTTTTAAATGACGTTTAAGACAACTAAGCACTGCTAGAGCCATCGTACTGAAAAAACCAAACAAACTCTTTGGCCAGCCCGATACCTATGAACCGACTTCTTTCATGAACAGCTTATCAGAGTGGCGCCTTCACAGGGAGTGTGATCAGACCACTGTTTAGTCAGTCCCCCAGTGATATTCTTTAGAGTGCACTTCCTGACCATGTCCCACAGCAGTGGTTTACAGATGTGCTGAGAAATTCATTTCCACAGATCTCAGAGAGCTGGCCAGGGCCTCAGTGGACATAGGGGTCAGGTAGCCTCTACATACTTCAGTGTGACATACAAACATCATTTTCTATGTTCTTCGTGTGGCCCACAGCCTTCTGCACTGCCTTAGGGAAACGTGGATTGCCGCTAAGTTGTGCTCTAGGGTTATTTTATTGTGTGTTATTTATTTATTATTTTTTAAGCCTCACCTAAGGATATATCTGTTGGTTCCAGACAGAGGAAGGAGGAGAGAGAGAAACAGAGGAACACGATGTGAGAGATCAGTTGCCTCCCTAATGCCCCCCAGCAGGGAACTGAACCTGCACCTCAGGCATGTGCTCTGACCGGCAAGGGAACCCATGACCTTTTGGTTTACAGGACGATGCTTCAACCAACCGAGCCACACCAGCCAGGGCAGGATTAGATATTTTGCTGAACTCAAGATAAATGATGGAGTCATTTAATCACAAGAGGCAATGAGGCTTTCTCGGTATAACACAGTCTTTGTGGACCCATCGTGGCTCCTGGTAAGCTTTCAGGTTAAATGAGTGGGATGAATGGGTCTGGGTGCTGTTGGCAGTGCTCTGCGTGGGGATCCCCACTGCAGGCTCACCTGGATAGTGTGAAGGCAAATTGCCTGTGTTGATTATCGTCCTCTCATTAGATGTCTCTAACCTCAAAAGATGGCTGGTGGTGTTTCAGGCAAGTTCTGTGAAGGCTGAGGCTTGATGAAATGATGGAACTTGGAAGCATGCTGATTTTCAGCCCCTGCTTTTACATGGCCGGCGCAGGCAAGTGGGCAAGTGCTAAGGGAAGTGGAGTCCCATGTCGGGAGCACTACAGAAACCGGAGTGCTTGGTAACAACCAGTTGTAAAACAATTCTTTTCTTATTCTATGAGAGTCATTAAAAGAATGTATTTAAAGGAAAAGTTAAATCAAAATTTTGTGGAAAGATCTACTTTTTGTTTTTGTTTTATTTGTAATCAGTATTCCAGTGTGACAAGTGCCAGCTGCATTGATTTTACGATTTTTCACAACAAATCTTTGAAGCTGCAGTTCTCAGACTTGAGTAGATACCAGAACTACTTGAAGGTCTTGTTGAAAATTCAGATTTTTGGCCTTACTCCAAGAGATTTTGACTAAGTAAGGGTGTTGCTAAGGAATGTTTTACAAAGCACACCATGTGCACTCTCTTGTAACTGGTCAGAAGACCAAACTCTGAAACATACTGGATGTAACAGGTGGTGCTTTCCTACTTACCAGCTGGTAGATGCCTTGCATTGTATTGTCAAAGGATCTTTTGCCTTGGAGACTTGTATTTGGCCCTGGCACATGTCTCTTGTGTTGTATTGAATTCAGAACCATCCAACCAAACTGAAATCACCACCAGCAGTTTGTATAACTTCATGCAAAGTCAGGTCAAACATCATATGTTGTCTTTGCTTATGACATTCAGAAAACACTCAAGTTATTAAGATGGACAGAATAATACTGCCTTACATTTGTGTATAGTGATACTGTTAAGCAGTATTTTCACTGACATTGTCACAATTGATCTTTTCTTAAATTAAAAAACTATACTAAGATGTCAAACTTTATTGTTAACTCAATTACTCTTTATAAAAATCTTTTGCAGTTGGTAATCTTACTTTCATTTTATGAAGTAAGAAGCTTAAGGTTGTGAGTAAATGGTAGCAGTGATACTCTAACCCATACTATTTATACTTCAAAATTAGGCAGGGTTTATTGTGTGCCAGGGACTAGGATGTCCATGTGGTTTATGCTCTTTCAATTGTCATAAGTACACTGTGAGGTAAGTATTATTATCATCTTTATTATCACCATAACTTTTTTTAAAGTGGGCACTTGCTAAGGTTAAGTAACAGTAACGTCCTAAGGTCATGCCTTAGGAAATGCCAGGGGAAGGTTTGAGCTAGGTCTGTCTGGTGCCAGGGTTCACACCCCTGGTCTGGGCAGTGCACAGGCGGATTGCCTGGATAGATCACGGTGCTCTGGTTAGAGGTCTGTTTTCCCAGAAGGGTGGGTGGCAGTGTTTCCAGGCAAGTTACCAGTACACAGTACGGCTGGTTGCCCATCTACGTTGTACAAAGCCATGCTGCAACTCTCTCTAGAAAGAAAAGAAAGGAACAGGGAAATCTGACGAGGAGGGAAGTACATATTCATAGTATGAAAGCAAATAAAACCAAATTAAGGCAATTAAATTATCCATTTTTAGAAAACTTGATAAAAATATCATTTACACTCTTCATTCACCAGGAGTACAAAAAGTGGAAAAGGTGTTAAGTTGTGGTCTACATACATCCTGATAATTTTAGCTGTTTTTCTTGAAGAAGCAAGGGTTGTGTAATATTTTACAGGCTTCTGAGTGTTGTTCCATCTTTCATTTATGGGATTATATTTCCATTACTAATACCAGCCGGCTTTCGACCTTTCGTGCTTCTGTCCTTCGCAGTGATTGTCTGTACATCTCCAATGTACGGTATGGCCTTTGTGTTTGAAACCAGACGTCTGCTTTCATCAGGTACATCTTGTGTTCTTGTGCTTACGTTTTCTTCCCCTTGATGGAAAAGTCTCACTGATGCTGTATTTATCCTGGGTTTCTCTAAGAAAGTTTGAAATTTAAAGTTTTGATTTTGGTAGTTTTGATTGTAAGACAACGATCACTTTTAGTAGAGAAGAAATAAAAAAATGTTTAAATATTTTTTCCTCCGAATCCTACTTTGAACTATGGATCAAAACAAAGTATTTTCTATTTTGAATTTCACTAAGACTTAGGGTAAATAAATGATTTGAACTATCTTTTCTTTTGTCTTAAGTCAAGCTTTATCATGACCTTGTATCATCTATTAGTAATGGCAATGAAAATGTTCAGGATCTAATACGTTGCCCTAACATCTATTAATCTCTCTCTACCAATGTACATGTAGCAGCTGTCTGCATCCACCTGACTTTTGATGCTTACCGATTACCTATTAGTATCTTCTGACTCTGATAGTCCAGGGGCCTGTTCCAGAGAGGACCAGCATTCAGGGTGATGTCTCATTTGAATTCTTTCTGTCTTGTGTGGCAGCCTGCTTGAAAGCCATGAGAGGAAGATCTGGGATAATCAGTCAGACTATCTTTTCTAAATGCTTTTGTTTCAGGGAGAGAGGCTGCAAATGTCAGAGGCCCTGCAGCCTGACGGAGGCAGTGAGTCCGTGCAGTTCCTGATGGTTCGGTGTGATAACAAGGCTGGGTGGGGCCTCTGCAGAGTGTTCAAGGGCATCTGGAGCCATTAGGCCAGCATCCTCACCTGAGACATCTGTAGAGTTCAGTTATTTATCCAGTTAAACCCACTTCATGGAAATGCTATCCGGAGCACCCTTCTTTTCCTCTCACTGCATCCCATGAGTAAGAGAGTCTATTCTAATTCTCTCTGTTTTTCCTCCTTTGTGGGACTGGTATCAAAACATGCATGACCTTTGTGTCTTTCAGTGACATGCTGAAAGCTTCTTGATTTTTTGGGTGGCTGGTGGAATTATATGCTGTGTTCTCAGACTTGAGGGACTTCATGCAGAGGCCTAGGCTGACCCTGGGAATGTACTTCTTTATGCCTTTGAGAATAGCACTGAGCAAAGCAGGTGGGGGAGCCAGGATTCAAATACAGGCAGGAGTACAAAATTAGGTTAGGTTGGAAGTTATTCCATTTCCTTCTAGTAGGTGGACAAGCTGAAGAGGAAAGCATGGGAAAGGGCATAAAGCTCATCTGAAGAGGGAATGTGTCTATAATGGAATACTTTAAGAGTTTTTATTGAAGGAAATTATATCTCTTTAGACTGCTGGTTGAAATGTGTATTGGATGTATAGCATTTCTTATAGTTTTAGGGATTGGGTATGCGATTATGGCATTGGCCAGCCATGACAACTACTTTATTAATTAGCAACTAGTTAGTGGATACCTCCTGGAATTGGAGTAACAAAATGTTCTACATTAGTGGTGTCAAACTCATTTTCACCAGGTGCCATATCAGCCTTGTGGTTGGCTTCAAAGGGCCAAATGTAATTTCAACTCCTTAACAGTTAAGGAGTAGTTACATTTATGCAGTCCTAAAGTTATTTTGGCACTTCGAAGGCAACTGTGAGGCTGATGTGGCCCCCTGGTGACAATGAGTTTGACACTCCTGTTTTAAATGTTTTTTATGTAAGACTAAAATGTTATCGTAAGTGATAGACTTCCCTGCTCCCAAGGCATTTTATAATCCAGGAGGAATAAAGATAATGTATATGTATAATTAGTTGACAGCACTCACCAAGTAATATACCAGTAAGTGAAACAAACAAAAAACCTGTAAATTGTATATTTAAGTATTGACCAATTAAGGGAGTGGTGAACGGGGTGAGGGAGGAAGAGAGAAACATAAATTGGCAGACAGAATTTATGGCAGACAGGGATGGCATTTTGAGTGGGAAAGAAGGTAAGTGAGAGGACACAGCCTCAGTCCAGATGAAACTTCCATGGCCATGGATAATTTGTGATGAATTTGATTATTGATTTGATGTGACAGACAGGAGGAATGTGCCATAGGTTCTCGAAAACAGTATGTCCTCAAATAACGTCATTTTGTTAAACGTTCTGTTATAACATTGATGAGATGCCAAAGGAACTCAATTCTCGTGTATATCAATTTGCTTATGGTAAAGCTGGTTTTGTTACACTTCACTTAAAGTTGCAGAACCTGCAACTTTGGTCAGTGTTAAGTGAGGACTTACTATACATACAATGTACTGAAAATGATAGATAGGATAATTACTTAGGTAGCAATATCTAAGATGGATTGGAGTGGTAGAGCTAGAGGTGAGGCGAGTGTTAGGGGGCTGTTTTATAATCCAGGTGTAAAATAATGAGGGTTTAATGTAGGTGTGGGGAAAGTCTGCTGACCTAGAAAAAAAAAATGAGCTCAGTTTTTGCGATGTTACATTTCAGACGTCTGGGGTCATAGCCTGAGATGACCAGTCAGGAACTGGAGAAGGGGTCACAATGGAGGTTAAGTCGTAATTGCTGATTTTTGAGGCACCTGTAATGCATGTGGTGCATGCTTCCTGGTGGTGAATACTGAGGGAGAAAAGCAGAAAGCTGAATTCTGAACCTCAGGAGCTTTTGCCAGCCAAGGGGGAGGAGGCAAACAAAAAGAACAGTCAGCAAATGAGACAGAGAACATCCAGAGAAACCATGCGAGGAGAGAATTTCAACAGTGCTAAATGAAGCATAGAGGTCAAGGGGATTGAAAACTTGAGAAAGGCCTATCGGGTTTGTTAAGGGAAAGGTCTTTGGAGACTTAGATAAATGTGTTTCCAGTGACGCCGTTTCAGTGCAAAAGTGCACCAGGGATTTCCTAGGTGCTCTGCATGACAAGGGGATTAATGTTTCATAAATAAATCCCTTCTGTAATTGCTTTAGCACATATGACTGGGTAGCTGGGTCTTCAGGGTTTCAAGGGAAATTGTGAGGTCACCTGAGGAAGGAATTGAGGTTAGCTATCTCTCATTGTGCAAACCAGTCAGGTGATTTGGTGTGTTATGTGAGAGAGAATCTCACAAAGCTGAACTGTTGGGCTGACTTGGATTCACAAGATCACATTGGCTCTGGGGAAAATCTTTGGGAAAATGTAAAACCCAAGCAGTGTTTCAAAGCCTCTTCATGGGTATTGTTAGTTGGTATATGCTAATGGATGAGCCTGATGTATTTGTCACTAGTGTTGAACTGTATAAAACAATAAGAATCAAATTTGTTTATGAAAATAATTAAAATTAATTTACATGGAAGCGGAGGCACCAAATAAATTTTGGCCAAGATTGAATCAAAGCTCTGAATTTAATGGTCTCTTATTAATGTGATGCCAAAAGAACACAACATCAGTCGGGTTGAATAAATGGAGATATGGTGATGAATTCGACAGTTGAAAGTCAGCAGATACTTTTTCATGACTCAAAGGGGGAAATTTATAGAAAGCAAAACTTTTCAATTTATTTCCTTTTCAACTAATTAGAGGTAGTTTAATTAATTATAAAACCTAAATTAGATGTTAATTAGTTGAAAATGTAGTGCTTTCTGTGAGTTATATATGTGATTTTGGATTTATAATCACATCACAACAAACTAGTTCAGAAGGGATAAAGGTAAATATGGGGTTAACTTTTTCTTCTTGCCTTTAGCTCCTGTTTCTTTAATGTTCAGGTGGTAGTTGTCCAGAACTCAGTGAAGGCTAAATATAGTTTTGTTATAATTGAGGATGTGCCTTTAATGCCTCTACAGATTTCCATGCCTTTACAGCAGAATAGGAATTGCTTGTGCTGTCTCCCTTATATAAAATGGAGAGTTTCCCAGTGCTTTATAAAATGCAACTTACATGAACTTGGAACTATGCTTACACTTGGGTTGCATGGGAATCTGAAATTTTCCTGCTCATCTGTTCAAGTTGATACTTGACAACGACAGTGTTTCTTCTTGATTTTCCAGAAGCTGCTATACAGTATAGGATATATGTTCAATTAAGGCAATACTTTTCAAAAGGTCTAGAAATTTTATAAATTTACTCACTTGAACTCTTCCTTGTTACCAAAGTGTTAAGATGACATATGGCTATTACAGAAACTAAAAACATACAAAATAAATTATAAATAAATGAGAAAATGAAAGAGAAAAAAGAGGTTCAACTGAAATGAAGAAAAAAAATCGAGTGTAAAACATGGAGTGGTCATGGTTATGTGGTTTCTGCAGACCTTGCTTTTGTTTTTAAGTTCTCCATGAGCGAGGGCAAAATATGAAACTCGAGTACTCAATTTACAGAGACTGTGAGTTAAAAACAAATCACTTGCTTAGGAGGAGCACAAGTAATCACCAATACAGAGCCCAGACGGAAATAAAGAGGACTTTGTAAGACGCAGTGAACACTGCCCTTGACAAGGTCTCGCCTGGAGACCAGTCAGGTGCCCCAGGATCCCCTGAGTCGGCTCCGTGAGGCCATAGATGGCCGTTGTCACAGGAAAAAGGCTTTCTGCAAAGTGCGTTCAGCGGTGAGTCCTCAGGGTCAGTTAGGTAATTCTCTTAGTGCTTATATTTGGGGTAACAATTTTTCTTTTCACCTCATGTGTGTTTGAACTTTCAGGGCATCCATTACAGTGCAGGACAGACCCGTGCCACTGTGAGGTCAGAGCACTCGCATGGAAAGCGTTCGCTGTGGGAGCTCCCCTCTCACTGGGGGCAGCAGGAAGGGTGATGTAATGATCACACGATTGGTTTTGGAGAACATGATAAAGAAATTCCGAGGAAAAAGTGAGGGTCTTCAGGTCCCCACAGGAGAACTGAAGCTGGCAAAAATTTCCAGAAATAGTTTCACGAGCAAGAGTGTATTAGTTAATGACTGCAAATTTTTTTCTGGAATGAGGAGGAACATTCAGAAAAAAAACTAAGTAAAAATAGCAGTAAGATTGCTGTGAGTTTAAGTAAGGGAGAAGCAAGTTCTCAGTCAGGCAAGTTTTCCTCTGCGTACCTCTCTCGTGCTGCCATATAACCGACTCCCTGACATGTACGAACTGTGTCTTTACTCTCAGTGGACTGTTCTTTGTATTTCCCTTGGCACGTGATTCAGGCTGTTGGAGACCTTGGTAAACTCATCACATTAGATCATGGGTTGATGTAAGTTCATGTTGGATGTTTTTAAAATTGGTTGGGAGCTGTGTAAGGGAAGAATGTATGTCCACAACTGCCCTGAAAGAGATTAAATACATTTGAAATGTTTTTTTTTTTTTTTTATGGCAGCAGAGTGGGTAGTAATATTTCTTTTGCAGTGAGCTAGCAAGCATGGCTATTAGGAGAGCCTTCCTGGACACATGATAAATCAGAGACTGATTTGCTACAGGTTAGGTAAGGCACCTGGAAACTGCTTATGAAGGGGATTTTGTCATTAATCATAGAAGATATGTATGCCACTGATTTAAGGACTGAAGGGAATAAAGCCAAACTGATTTCTAGGAGTAAAACCAAACCAATTTCTATCTCATTATATGTTTTCTTTTAACTTAGACTTCAGGACGTGCTACTCTTGACAAAAATGTTATCGTTACTATAAATACTGTCTTCTCAACCTGCTATTTTCTCCTAATGGTATCTCATAAGCATCTTGCTAGGTTCATAATTCAGCATAATTTTAATGGTTATTATACAGGTATATCTGGGTTTATTTAGTCATTCCCCTACTTTGGGGTGTTAGGTTCTTCCTCATTTTGGTTACCATAAGTCATACTTTAATGAACATCCCTGTAGTTAAATCTTTGAGCTCACCCATGATTATTTCCCCAGAATAAAGTCCAAAAAGTGGAATTTCTGGATCAAAGCATAAACAAAACTAAACACTTCTGCCACACAGCATCAGAATTGTCCTCCACAAAGTCTGTGCTCACTTACCATAAGGTCAGTGGTTTATGGGAAGGTGTATTGAGATGGCATCCTCTCTAGAGTTAGTAGCTGAAGTTTTGCTGTCATAATGTGTCTTGGGGGGGTGATCCACAGTTTGGCTTAGCACCTGGGACCTCATTCTTAGGGGTTGAAGCTTTCTTTAGCTCCTACACTAGTATGTCTGGTAATATTTTAGGCTGATTCCTCTCTGAGTCAGCTCCCTCCTTACAATTTAAAACCACCTTGCTGGGCCAGTCATGGCCTGTGGCAAAGGGAAAAGCTGCTTTTCTTACGCCTGCCTTTCAAGATACTCTTGTCATGCTTAGAGTTCAAGTCCTTTGCCATCTGATTCTAGCACACTGAAACTGAGGACTGTGTCTCTACTTCAACACTGAGAGATGGAGACGGATTGTCTCTTGATGCTGCTTGATAGGTTAGACCTCAGAGCTGCAAACTCTGGGCATTTATACAGCACCTCTGGACTGGTTTACCTTCAGTTTGGAATAACACACATCCCCATTTATGCCCATGTAAGAGATCTTCAGGGGCTTTGCCTTCTTCTTAGGAGGCAATCATAGAACCAAGTCCCTTTCATAACTCTTCAACAGTGACTGGAGAAGAAAATGTTTGTAGTCCTTCCTGCCTTTTTATTTTGAGAAAGTCTTAATAATGTCACTTATTTTACATTGACGTGTGCTCGTCCTTGGTAGTGGCTGCTCACCCCTTCATTTTTAAAGCTCTGTATCATTCAGCATTTTTTTTTCCAGGTTTTTTAGGGTCCTGCCTTGAACCAAATCTTTTAAGTTTGTTCATTTAAATTTTTTTCCTTATCTCCTACAAATAAAAATTTGAATGTATTTTTATTTATGCAATTAAGATACCATGGAGAAAAAAGCAATAAAATAGAGAATAAATAATGGAGCAGCAAGTCAGAGCCTCTCTTCATTTCTTGGCTCTTGAGCCCTCTCCAGGGTTAGCTTTCTACTTCTTCCTCTTTGGATTTATATGAATTTAAATGTACATGTAGGAAGATATTAACCTGTGTTTTTCAGTAGAATAGAAACTTACCTATCTCGTGTATAATGATTGATGAACTATGAGCCTAAAAATCCAGTTTGTACCTTTTAGTAGTGTCTAGCGTTTCTGTGTTTTAAGAACTGTCTTGATAAATGGCAAAGCTCGAGGCTCCTTGAATTTATTTTTATTCAGAGTTGGATGCATTTTCTGTTTCAGGGCCATTAATGACTTTTAGACATATTAGACTAAACCATAATGTCTTAAACATGAAAAAGGGCTTGAGACTCAAATATGACTTGATAATTTCCACAGTTATATGTGCTGCCTCCTTAATATTTTCCTAATTAAAAATCTTCCTACTTGAAAACCTGTTTTCTCAGGTTAAAAGGGAGAAGTGTTCTGTCCTTACTGATATGCCATTTCACAGACATATCAGTTTGCCTTATTGGCTGGGTGATAGAAAATAAAGGGCCAAAAATAAGAAATTATCCTCCATTGGATATTACCTTGTTCTCTCATATTATCTGGATTTGAAAGTATTCTTAGAAAAAAATAGGCCCTAATCTTTTATTAAAGATAAAAGAAAAGCTCTTACAAAGTATAGGTTGTTTGCAGGAGTGAGAAATATTGGAAATATGTTTTGGCTCAACTAGCTGGCCACTCTTGAGAGCCAGTAATACTAAGTGGCTCAGCTTAGTTGCACTCAGTGGCAAGAGATGTTCTGCGGTTTCCCATGTGTTGGGAGGGGGCCCAAGACAAAGAGGTTCTTGTAAGAGTGAGCTAGAGACTTGGCTGTGGGACAGGGTCCTTGACAAATGTGCATTAACTGTGCCCTGCCCAGTGGCATGCTGCTACAGCCCCTATGCTGGGAGCCATTGCCAGCACCGTGGAGTGAGCCTGTGTCTCCAGGTGGACACATTGAGCTTCTTCAGCTTACTGACCTCATTATTGCCCCTGAACATGGGAGCTGCCCTTGTGGCATCATATGCCTTCTCTGCAAAATCATATCACATATCATTTTCAAAAACTGTTTACTCTTTGTTTTCTCACATGTGTTTTTTTTCCTATAGAATATAATTGCTTATTCTTACGTCTGCCTTTCTGGTTCATTGCGTGTGTGCGCGTGTGTATATACACAGATGCATGTATGCATGTCTTTGTGAACATACACCTTTATAAGTGTAAATATGTAAGTATTTATATATAAATAAAGTTTTTAAACTCACCAATGCATCAGTTTCTTTTGCCACAATGTAAAGAGCACAGTATTTGAAATCAGAAGACCTGAGTTCAAGTTCTGCTTCTGCCACTTAATAGCTCTCTGACCTTTTGAAGCTCTGTTTCCATTACCCTTTCCCATATTGGTTGGGACTTGTGAGTCTCGATGACATACCATATGTAACAGCATTTTGTGAACTATAAACTGGCACACAAATGTTAATTGTTTTTATTATTTTAAATTTACTCTCTCCAGTAAAGTCAAACATTAGTAATGAATGCCTCAGGAGTTGTTTTAATCCCAGAAAAGATGTATAAACTTAATATATCCTACTTTGGTCAAAAGGCAAGGTCATGCAAGGCTGCTGGTAAGGAGTGAAAATTACAGGTATGCTAATTTCATAACAGGGTTCTGCAGGCAGTCTGGAGTGGAGAAGAGGGGAGGCGGACCACAAAGATCAATAAGCACTTAGTTTACAGAAAGCCTGATGAAGGACTGCATTTCGAAGGATTGAGTTCAATTGTTAAGGTCGATGTTTTACACTTTACATTAGTGCTTAAAGAGTAGCATTTATCAACTTTTAAAACAATAATTTTTTTATCACCGAAGACACAAATATGGTCAAAAGCGTATTATTGTTTTCAGAGAAATCATCTAGCTGTCTGGGTAGTAAGAGTCCTTTGACTACATAGTAAACAGCATAGACAGCGTAGGTAGGAAGATTTAATATTTTCTGAGGTGAGCTTTACATCCTGGAAAATGTGTTTTCTAAGTTGGATGCTGGGGCCATCTTCAGGTTAGAAGTTGTCAACAGGAAATAGTTCAGGTTCAGGTGTGGGCGGCTTTGAGTTTCCCAGTTCGTAAAAGGGCATCTGATTATCAACTGTGACTTGGTTTTCATCCACCCAGCTTCGTGGGTGAGCGGCCAGTTTCATTTCATTCTTTGGTTTCATCTTCAATTTATTTGCTTTTTCTTTCATTGGAAATTCCTAAGTATCCTGAGAAAATATTCTTTGGGATTCAACCTCAGTGAAATCTTAGCATGTTTTATTTGTCTAGCTATTGTTTATTCTTATAACATCTCTTTTGAAGCAGAACATCACACACACATCTAGATGTTCATAATGTGGACATCATTTATATTTCCAAAAATATTGCTTTATTCTGGGTTTGAGCGAACTGTTGGATTAGCCGAGTGAAAGATTCGTTTCTGCTGTCCCGGAGGCAGAAAAGCGGCGGAAGGGTATGTGACTGCAGCCAGCTGGCCAGCGGCCAGCCTCCCTGCTGTCGAGGCCATAGGAGGCCGGGCGTTGGGAGACAGGTGCTGAGGAAATGAGTAACACTTACTGTGAAAGGTCTGACACATTCCCAGGTTTGTTCTCCTATTTGGTGTTTGGTGCTTTTGTTGTCTTGCAAAAGATGGTATAGCTTAGTATGATGTTATTTTATTTCAGTATCCAGGTATGAAGGACTGAGATGTGGGGAGGAGATGCATGTTTGAGTTTGGGCCTCTTTTTTAGTCTTGTGGGCTTGTAAGTAGTAGTGTAATGTTTTTTTCAGTCTTAGCAAAGGAAATATTACAAAACTTGTGAAACAACAGGTTATCGAGAGCCAGGTTATAGAAAGAGAAATGTGCTGGGAGTGATGAATAAAACCCAAAATCTTGGCTCTGCTAATAGCTTGCTAACCATGGATATTTTCCTTAATGTCTCTGAACCTCTGTTTTCTTGTTTATAAAATGATATTTCTATGTAATTTCTTATGCCCCCTTTACATCTAAAATTCTGTGGTTCTGATTTTTCTCTACGATTTTTGTCAATGACAGTTTGATTCCTTCCACAGAGTGTGAAGGTAACAGATACTCCTTATCAACAAAAATTACCTTAAAAGATATCAGGCGGCAAGTTTCATTGCCAAGGCCATGTGTGGAAATGACCCTGTGGGTTTCGAACCTAGCCTGGTTGCTGTAGCTCACTCTCTACATGCGTGGTTGACTCCTGGCTGTTTCTTTCTCCGCCTCCAGGTGTGCTGAGATTCTGGAAGGTAGGCACTCTGTCTTGAATGCTCAGTTTTCGGCAACCTTTTTCGAGACAGGACACATGGATTTCCATGGTGACCTTCGGTGACAGTGATGCCTCAGCCTTTTTCGTAGGACCCTTAGGTAACACTGAGACTGGGACTTCGCAGTGCTGTGGGACAGGGGGACGGTGCCGAGCTAGGATCAAGTAGAGTATTTTGAGATGCAAAATACCATACAGTCCTCCTAAGCATAGATTTCGGTAAATGGATTTTAGTTAGACTCTTTCCCAGACTCCATCATGTTTTCTGAAACTTTTTCACTTACCATAGTAATCATTTTTCTGTTGTTTATAATACGTTCTGTTATAAATGAAGTTTACCATCTGCCAGGAAGAAAAGTATAAAAATCAGGCTGTGCCCATCTTTTCTTCTCTCTAAAGTAATTTCTGTCAGGTCTCATTTTCCTCTGCTTTAATCTTGCCTATGTATATTGTAGCGATACCGAGTGGTGTACCTCACGAACTTGAGGCACATTGCAGATGTAAATCTGAGGATTTAGCAGAAAAAGGGAGGGTGAGATAAATGCTAAAATGGGGTGGGGGAGTGGACCGATTATTCATGCAACACTTCTTTAGGAGTAAAGAAAAGCAGATTGGTTGTTTACAGTAAAGTTTAGCCCAAATGGCATTTGCACCATTGTAATTCATCTCACCGCAATGCGCTCTGCCTGTTAGCGTTTTGTACGTCTCTCTGTTGCTCAGTCAGAATGTTTGCACATGCCTTTCTTGCTCATATTAAAGGTGCTTTTCATTTCCTGGCATCTCTTCCATGGACCACCGCTTGATAAACAACTCTTTTTGGGTACGTGGATGAAACATTTCTATTTACAACCCATCCCGTTCTTTGATTATGAATCACAATTTCTGTTGAATAAAGAATAAAGCAGAAATAATAAAACATGAAGCCCTAATTTTTAAAAAGATTTTATTTATTTATTTTTAGAGAGTAGGGAAGGGAGGGAGAATGAGAAGGAGAGAAACATCAGTGTGTGAGAGATACATTGACCGGTTGCCTCTCTCATGCCCCCAACTGGGGACTGGGCCCACAGCCCAGGCATGTGCCCTGACTGGGAATTGAACCAATGACCTTTTGGTTCACAGGCCAGTACCTAATCCATTGAACCACACCAGCCAAGGCAGGAAGCCCTAATTTAACATTGTAATCCAGGATCAAAATCACAAGACTGTGTGTAACTTTGAACTTTGCCCGCTCTTTTTCAACAGAGTTGCAGCTATAACATCCTAAATAGGTAGGTCTGTCTTCGTTTCTTTCCTCCCCCTTCTTTCACTTCCCTTTCCTGTCCATCTTCTTTTACTCCCTTCCTTCTCCCTCCCCCTTCCTACCTTCCTTTCTTCCTTACTGTATTTAAATACCAGCAAGAAAAAGGGCACCACCACTTTGTATGGCTGCATCTCATGATCTCCAGATTCTGTTCCAACACTATCTGTTAAGTGCCAGTGGTATTCTGGACTTTATGCTAGGCTCATTCCTGTGCATTCTCATTCAAACCCCACAGCAGTCCTTTCATAAAGCTGTTTCATTCCCCTTCTGTCAATAGGAAACTTTGGCCTGATTCACAGAGCTGTTATATGGCAGAGCCTAAAACTGAAGTGAGGTCTTGTAAATCCTTTCTTTATTGGGTAGAAACTCTGCGTTTTAGTTTGGTAGTGCTTTTACAAAAAGAGCCACACCTCAGTATGGGAACAAGGCAGTTGTGATCAAATGATAAAAACAGGAGGTGAGATTCTGGTTCCGGATTCCCCAGTTATTGAGTTGGCCTTGGGCAAGTTTTTTACCTTTGTCCATTAGAGTCCCTACTTATTAAATGAGGATAGTAAAAGTGTCTTAGAAGAATGTTAATGTATAAGTGTCTCTTATTCACTATAGAATCTTCCTTTCATTTAATTTTAATTTAATTTTATAAACATGTCCTCAGGATATGGTTATTGATTTTAGAGAGAGAGAGGAAGGTGGGGAGGGGTGGGGAGAGAGAAATTTTAATTTGAGAGAGAAACACTGATTGGCTGCCTCCTGTTTGTGTCCTGACTGGGGATTGAACCTGCAATATGTTGGCACACAGGATGATGCTCCAACCAACTTTACTACCTGGTCAGGGCTATACCCTGATCTTACGCAGTGTTATACGTCAGTTGTATCTCAATAAAGCTGGGGGGAAATGGGGCTCAGAAAAGTTAAATAATTTACCCAAGGTCACATAACTTGTACATGATGGAGCTGGAATTTGGATCTCTGAGAGCATAGAAAGAGTACAGTGGTCAGTAGTGTGGGATTTACAGTTAGATTTAAGTTCTACTTATATCCCTTACTAGCTGTGTAACCTTGGGCAAGTGGCTGGACCTCTCTAAACCTTTAGGATGAGCTACTTCAGAGGACTCTTCTGAAAATTAAATTGCAAATATGCATGCCTTTAACATGGTCTGGCATAGTAGATATGCAATAACCCCTGTCTACAAGGGTTTACTATGTTAAATGAGAGATGAGGCATAAAGGTGCAATGTGAACAAAATTTCACATGTTGTAATATATGATAAAATGTGGACTCATGCAGTTTTAGCAAAGGAGAAGACTACTGTGGTGCATGTGGCACGCTAGACAGAATGTCGCACTGGGGCGAGGCTATACCAGCTCATTTCTCACCTTTGCCAGTAGCATCCTGTGAATCTCAGTGCAAGTTATCTCATCTGTTTCCCTCTTTCTGCGCTTCTTTTGTTCATTCACTAATGAAGAACCTACTGAGAGACAGCGGTGTGTCCCGGCACACTGTACTGGAGTCTAACTAGTAGAGAAGGACCTAACACATGGTCCCTGTTCCCAAATGGGCCACAAACTTACACCCTAATGGGAGGAGAGGCACATGCATGAAGACTTAATTATAATGCAGCAAGAAAAGTGACATAATAGTGCTTGAGACACACACACACACGCAGTGTACTGATTAATTCTGTCTGGAGTCTGGGACAGTTTATGAAAGAGTTGACAATTGAATTAAGTAGTGAAGATGAGAAAGGACCGTGTCTTGTTCATCTTTGTATTAATATTTCCCAAAGCACTGAGTGCAGAGCCGAGCGCATAGTAAGCCCGCAGTAGTGGATGAGATACTGATTCACAAGCCTGACTTGTTCTGAAGGTCTGTTTCTTCCTATGTGTTCTGTAACAACTCCTCCAACTCTGTCAAACACAGCTTAAGCCCATGATCTACTCTCACTGTCAGTATATGAGGTGGTTAAAAGCAGAGGCTCTGAAGTTAGTCTTCCTGGTTTCGGTTCCTGTCCCTACCTCTTACTGGCTCTTTGACCTTGGCCAGGTTACTTAACTTCTCCTTGCTTCAGTTTCCTCATCTATAAAAGGAGAATAATAATGGTACCTAGCATTATTAAATGGAAAAAATTAGCCAAAAGAACTTAGATTAGGGACTAAGTATTAAGTATAGCAGTCATCTTCTATTAGCAATTTTTATTTTATTTGCATATGTATTTGCCCTAAGTTCATTTATCTAATGCCTCCTCCAAATACTGGTACTTGCAAAAATAATATTTTTTTTCTGTATACTTTCTGATTGACAGGGTTCAAGGAGGGCAGGTGGCTTATTTTAGGAAGCAAGTTGCTTACTGATGGCTTGCTCTTGCTTTGAAGTACTGATCCTAAGGTCCTGGCTGATGCCACAGGAATTCACAGGGGTTTGCTAATTACAAATCATGCTTCTTGGTGACCCCTTTAACAGTTAAAATGACCTCCGGATTCTGATTATTCTTCGCCCTTTATTAATAGTTAACAAACTGCTTAATGCATACCAGGAAAGCCAAGTAAGCCCGAAGCATTTAGAAAGTGAATGTGAATTAGTTGTAAACTGTTTCAGTAAACATTAAATGGGTGGCAATTACTTAAAGTGATTGCCTATGTTTCATTAAAGTATTTAGAAGAAAAATATGTGCTTAATTCTGTTTTAATTATAAGGAATTTGTTGGGATAGCTATAATCTAGGGTTTGCCAAACCAGTCTAATTCATAACCTCACCTAGGGTATCTTTTAAAAACACAGACTCCTAACTCACCCCATACCCCTCAGACCTTCTGAGATGGAGGAACCTGGTCATGTGTTTTTTAAAGGCCTCAGGTGAATCGGATGGTCAGGTAATACTGTTTAGTTTAGAAGCCCGCTTTAGATTTTGCTGTCAACAATTGGAAAAACACTGGTTACCATGGGTTAATAGGGGCAAATGTGGAATGGGAGAACATGGAAGTCTGTGATGTTTGGGTTCCCTTCCTAAACTATCAGCATCAGCAGCAACACCATTTGCTGGGCTACAGCAGAAAATGCTATAGATAGATCTGCCACAAATGTTTTCTTTTTAGGTAGGTGAAGAGTATGGATGAAAATGAGGTAGTCTTATCAGAGGTTGTCTGATAAGTGGATGTGGTACATTGGTGAAGAGTTGCAAAAAAATCCCAAGTACACTTGTAAAGCAAGGTAGCCTAACCACGGATGATCAGAAACAAATAGAAGCAGGCAGCTACATTCTCAAGGGGTGTGCAGCCCAGAAAACAGATGCGGAGGTGCCAAGAACAGTCAGCTTGAATAGGTGTCCATAATCAGTGTCACAGCTGTACAGATGTATTCATTGTTGTAAGACCTGCTGAGTACTCTCCCTCCCCCTTTCCCCCGCCCCCGACCCCTACCAACTGTGGCACGACCTAAACGTTTTCCAAAACACACACCTGGGTTTTCCACTTCCTGCTTGAAGCCCTCAAAGCTTCCCTATTGGTACTATAGGATTAACGTCTAAATGCCTTATCAAAGTATATAGGGCCATTCATGATGATTTATCTCCTATCCGTTTTTATAGTCTTCTCTTCCTTCTCTTACCACATTTTCATGCTCTGTGCTCCTGCCACACTGAACTGTGAGGCTTCCAAAGTACGTTAAGGAAAAAACATTATTCTGTTATAGCCCCTGGCATATTGCCTAGTAGGGGATCAGTACACAGTAGGTGCTCAATGAATTTATTGGGTGAATGAATAAATCAATATTACTTAACTCAATTACTGTAATTATCTGTTTACATGTGGGTTTTTCCCTTGTGGTATGTGAGCTGATGCAGAGCTCTGAACTGTGTGCACAGTTTCTGGCACATCATAGATAACTTATTGCAAATTTGCGAATGAATTAATTGCTGGATTGGATCACAGGCTTAGATCTCTGTGTATTTATGGTCAACCTTTAGTTCTCCATGCTACTGAAGAGAGATTGGATAAGATAAACATATTAAATAGTACTATGTTTGACTTTCCTGGAATGTATAAAATTATCAAGCCAAACTGACTATCTGAATCTTGAGAGAGTGGAAATTTGGCTGACTTTTGGGTTCCTCCCTTCTCCGTGGAATTTCTTACTTTACTCTGTATTCCATGTCCAACAGCATGAAACCTAAGACTCATGCAAATATCACAGATTTAGTCAGAGCTGACCTGTCCAAAATCACTGTCTCAACGGTTCACACCTCATCAAGGTGGGGAAGGCAAGTAAGGGATTTGAACTGTGCAATGACTTTGGCTTAGTTGGGTTTACCAGGAAGACAAAAATAGACAAGAGGTATTGAATAGTCATTAAATTACTTTTTCACAGTCAGTTTAGTCAGGGTGGGAAACTAAAAAGAATGGACGAGAGTAGCTCATAGTCACCTGGGTGGATGCTGAGCTGGGCAAAGCTGTGGTGTGGATGCTGATGTAGAATTTCTTCAACAGAGGCCAAGAAAACTTCCTTCTCAGACTGGGCTCCAGATGCCCCCAGGGTTAGGTGGTATAAAGTACAGGATAAATATGTTTACCCAAAGCAACACTTTTACTTGGCTATTTGAAAAGAAATATTTGTATAATAAAATATACATAGGAGTATGAATTTGAAATGCAAAAAGTATGAATTTTGAAATTTCAAAATCCATGAGTTGTTAAAGTTTAAGGACAAATCATGGAGTTATACAGAGATCTTTCGAGGCTGGATGAATGCCTTGACTATCCATCCCCTATGATTAAAATTTTAAAGAATG
Organism: Carollia perspicillata; assembly: GCA_004027735.1. NCBI lineage: Eukaryota > Metazoa > Chordata > Mammalia > Chiroptera > Phyllostomidae > Carollia > Carollia perspicillata. The sequence continues at coordinate 58,175 of PVKM010001733.1, forward strand.
TACATATTAGTTAAAGGATTGGTTTGTAATGTGGAAGGTTTCATGACTATGACATAGAAAATTTTAATTATAGTACACATTTAAAGGACAAAGCCCTTTAAATTCTTAGCTTTTGACTTCATCCCTGTGGATGCTGATGTTCTCTCTCACCACTTCTTGGGCATAAGAGACAGTGGTACCGTATTCAGCTTCATTTGTTGCATGAGAAGCCAGTTGGGACCCGAAGCTTCAGAGAGAGAGAAAGAAAGAGAGATGCCTTCCTGCTTTTGAGAACAAGTTAAATCAGGAACTGCTTTGGAGACAGTTGGAGGGAGTATACTGCTGGCAGTTCCAAAGCATTTAAAAAACAAAAGTTATGGTCATTAATTTTTGAAGTCACAAAAGTATGAATCAACATTACAGCAGTGTCAGTATCTCAGTAGGAACTGGTTTCAACTGAACTGTGGCAGCAAAATAAACCTTTGCAGATTGTTTTGACAGAATGTCTTCCACTGGGCTTCAATTTATTTGCCAGCAGCCTTTACTTTTGAGACAAAGTTGCTTAACTTGAAGTAGGGAAGAAAATCCTTTTGCTGAACATTTCTGGACCTCAGCAAGTAACTCTTATTTGCAAGCATTTGAAATGTAGGTCTGCAAATGTTTTCAGTAAGAACTGAATGTTGTTGCTAAGAGTCGTGCCCCTAAACAGCGATTTGACATGTTTCATTTTGGTGCAGATTAGGGAAATGGGTCCATAAAGCAAAGTGGTCAGCCGGTCATCACGGTGGTACAGGCCTTCTTGACACACAGATGACATCTGTTTTGAAAGCTCTCTAGACAGGTCTGTGAAAGGGAGAGGTACTTTTTCAGCTAAGCTACTGAATTATTGTTAGCACTTATTGTCCTTTGACAGTTAGACAGTCTTAACTGTTACAATTAAAATCCTAACACTCCTTGCCTGATTTTTATGGAATATATATTTTTTAACTTCCAAGGTTTTATGGGAGTGTATGGATGCACTGTTAGTTGATTTTATTCTTATTTTCCAGTGTACACACAATCCTAGTTTATTCCCTGGAATGACATCTTTTTTATGTCTTGAAAGTTGTCTGATGAGTTTGAAGAGAATAATTTTCCAAAGCAATCACATCCATTTTATACAAAACTCTACTTGTATGTGTGTGGTTCTGTGCATTTCATCTTACTCTTAAACGGATCTGTAGCCCTCAGAGTTAGAACTGACAAGTTTACAGACTAAGTTGTTAGAAATCTGGAATGAATTTAGACAGCTCTTAAAGCCACTTGTAATCAGAGGAAAACGAATTTCTGGTGTAGAATAGCTGGCTTGTTGAAAAGAAAAGGAGCAATGGCTTGGTCCCAACCTTAGTGCAGGGAAAGTTCGGCTCTCGTTGGAGGACATTTGGTAATGTATAGTGCTTGGTTCCTTTAAAGAGAAAAATAAACAGTGTTATTATCAAGATTTTAACATGCCTCACTTTCAAAGAATTCAAGTCAATGACCAGATATGTTTTTGAGATGTGGAGCACGGGCTCTTAAAGGTGCCCTTATTCAGAACTACAGTAGAAACAGAAGGAAAGGGGGAAGCTCTTCCTATAATAGAAAGAGCTTGGACTTGGTGGCTGGCCACATCTGTACAGCTAGCTGCATTTTGAGTCTAGAGCTCCTAGAGCTCCTCGTTGTTGGATTTGTAATCTGGGTAATGTCCATGACCTCCTTGAGCATGTTTCATTTATGAAGATAGAGATTGTAACCCTTAGGTTATAGGAGTGTTCTTAGTAAGTGCTAGTTATTGGTGAATGTCCTTATTAAGTAATATTTCCAATCAAGTCTAACTTATGCAAATATTACAATTTAAACTGCTTGGCTGGAAAAAATAGAAAGCAGGATGAAGACTGTCTTCAATAAACCCATATTGGTGATCCATTGACAAAAGAAGAATGAAACCTTGTGATAGTGGAAAATGGAAGTACACATTTTGGCAGAAAATAGTTTGCTTCTGTGTGATTATATCCCCAAAGAGATTGTAAGTCATATTATTGTGCTCAAAGTCTTTGATCATTTTAAATTGTAATAACTCATGATAGGAGAGAAATTCACTTCTGAAGTAAACTTGATTTCAACATGTGAAAGAATACATTTTGGGGCGGGGGGGGACTCAGCTCCAGACATACTAATTTCATAGGCAAATTAGCCAATTTTTATTCATGGCAGGACATAACTATGCAGGCATTTCAGAAGAATTGTAATCACAACCGATGTTTCTGAAATGCCTTCTTGGGTGTAGCCATCTATATAAGTTGGATGAATCACTCTGTAGGAAAACAATTTGGTACCAACTGATTCAATGTCCAAATAAATTTTAATATTTAGGCATATTTTATATTGTTGACCAAAAAAGCATTAGAAGTTGACTTTTAGAATTTTGTTTAGGGGGTTTATTTAGCTGAGATCTCAAGTAGATGGCATTTTCAGGTGTGTTTGAAAGTAGAATTAGATGAATATAAGATTATAAGAACTGGGCATTGGCCCAATTTCCCTTTGAGTATGCAAGGCTGAAGTTCAGAGTTTATTTAATAGTACAGTTTATTTTTATGTAAACCAGCAATGGAATTTGTAGAAATATTTGGGTTCTTGATTTGAAAATTTAAGACATTCTTTTAGGAACATGGTTAAGAGCTGATTTACACTTTAGTTTAAGATGAGTATTGTTCTACTGTAGTATAGAATCACACTTCCTAAAATCTCTACTCGGCAAGAGTAGAAACTGGATGGCCGTGTTTTAGGGCATAACAATTTTGATATGTGTATATTTTGGGTACAGCTTAGGGGTAACCAATGTTGTTCAATATTCATTGAGTTTCTCTTGCTGACTGTATATTAGTTTTACAACAGAGTACTTGAGAAAAAGTAGATGGTTGGCAATAAAACCTGTGAATGAACACTTGTGCTCTATATGAAATTTTCACGTTTATTGCAGTAAGTCACCCTTGTGCATGACTTAGTTCTTTTACCACATATTCTTATCTGTGAGCCATCCTGCACACCTTGCCCTTTCTGTCTTTGGAAATTCTCATCCTTGATGACATGCTTTATTCTCCTTTCAGTGAAGTCTCAGCTTTTAATCATCTTAAAAACTCAGTGCTTACTCAGTCTCTGGAGTTGGTTATGTGCCTTTACCTCTTAATGTCACTTTAACTGAGGTTTATTTTTGGTGCCACAATTGACAAAATCATTAAAAAAGAAGAGCAAATATCTTGATTCATTGTGCAACTCCTTTATGTAGTGGTGTGTAAATACTCCTAGTTAGTGCCCACTACCCACCTTTAGCTAAATAATAGGGTAAATAAAGGATAAGAATATTGCTAAGAATTAGTTTTCCCTCTAGGAATTTCAAATTCCGTTGTTTCAATACTTGCATTTGAAAATTAGTTTGTATTGCTTCTTAAAGGAAATGCGAGAACAAAAGTGACAGGATGAATAGTTCATTGGTTTACCATTTAATGTCATAGCACTGTCTTATATTTCTGAGTGGATTTTTGTAAGCCAGAAGAGAACTCAATTTCACTATCCATTAGGTGAGCCTTATAATCTCTTCACTCTTCTTATTGTTATTATATGTCAACCAGATGTGGAAACTGAGTCAGGGGTAGAGGGGGATTTGCTCAGTGAGAGCTGGAGCTGAGCACAAGATCTAGGTCTTAGAATTCCTACTCCAGCTCTCCAGCCATGATTACTGTCTACTCAGGGCCGTGTTGTCTCCAGAAGTACAGTCCGTGTGCTATCACTACTAGATAAGAGAAGATGTGCAGAACTCCGAGCGAACAATTAATGCTCCTTAAGCTATAAAGATCCGCTTCCCCTGAGGATGTTAGAATCAGCTGCTGCAAACCCTTCATTGATCTCTGGCCAACATATCAGCCAGGTTTGGAGGGAATTTGGTATCTTACATGAGTTCTTCCTAAATTTTTTTGAAAACCACTTTCTCCCATCACATTCGCAAACAACCATACTTCTTTAGTCCATTTTCACATTATTAGATAACTTGAGTACTTACGTTTTACATTTGCTTTGACCTTTAGGTCTACTGACTATCAACATTGGATTCCCTTTATCTCAGTCCTGACTCCTCACTCTTAACCTGGTAACCTGACCTCAATTTTTTACCCTCGACCCTTTAGGTTAGCTGTTGATATTTTCTGGCTTTGGCATCTGTACCTTTCCTTCCTATTGATTTTGGCTTACTTAGTTTTTCAGGCTCTGAGTACCTTCCATCGCCTTAATAGGGGCTCCCTGTCTCATTCTTTAGATCCCTCTATAACTGAGTCCCATCTATCCTACATAAGAAAGGTAGGTGGCAGAGGGATTTGGACAGTTTTCAAGTGAATATCCAATCTCTGCCTTGTATGGTTATTAAAGCATTTTACAAACACAGTTCTAGAAAAGATAGATTTGAGCTTATATAGGTCTTAAAAAGTACTGTAAAGAGATGCATGTATTTCTAAACTAGCCCCCACTGATGCACGATGCATCTAAAGAAGGGGTTGTCTGAGAAGGGAAAGGAACTTTTAAGTTTTATGATTGACATTTAGTTAATTGGAGATTCTATAGCCAATTAAGGAATAGCCATGCCTTACACATCACCACAGGTCTTAGAAGTGACTAAATATTTTGTCTGTTCTTTCTGAACAGGAAGCTATTAATAACGGATCTCTTTTGAAGTGGCATTCATTTACCTACCCCCCCGGTGAACTGAGGTTATCTTCAGATGACTTGAAGTGTTATACATAGGCTTTTTATATAAGGGATTAAGAAATACTGGCTGGAAAGATTATAGTGAAACATTCTTATGAAAAGGGTGACTTCTTTACTTTTGTGGGTATTACTCTGTGAAACACATGGAATGTTCACGGCATACTTTAATAAAAAATCAAAATCCCTGATCAGCCCACATGTACTGTCTGATTTGTGTTTCCCATCAGCTGAATGTGGTTTAGCTACATGGGTAATTTAGAAGAAAGTTTGTTTCTGTCACAAATCGACGCTCTTCTATTCTAAATGTGGTTCTAAAAACTTAGCAGACCCATTTTGTTGTTTATTGGACATAATTTAGCAAATCTCTGTTGATAACTTGGGAAGATATGTAATGAAATGAAATCAAAGCTTTACTTGTTTCTTTTAATTTGACTCTTGTCACTTATGTGCCATTTCTCAAGTAGCTGAATGCAGGTTTCACAAGTGGTCTTTTAGATTCTGGCCTGGGTTTGGGGCCTTTGCTGGCCAGTGACATGTGTCACTGGTTGGCTTGCCCATCGCCGAGTTTTTTGGGTGGATAAAACTAGGCAAATGAAGCAGTCAGCTGTCTGACAACAGCGAAACCATAAATGTCAGGTAGGTAGTGTTGGAGGACCTGTTGTGTATGTTTTTCTTTGCAGAGACTGTAAATGAGTTTCAGAGGGGTTGGGGATTACGGGCACTGGTCTCGGACCCTTCACTCAGAGCAACTTAGAAAGGCAGAAGAAAAATCATATTGTAGAGTCTTGTTGCCCTTTTTGTATTATGTTCACAGTTATATCAAAATCTTTAGAATGGTGATATAGCTTTGGAGAATTTTTTTTTATATTTAAAGAAAGAACCAACATTTGTAATGTTTCCTGGATGTTTCCAGTCTCCCACCCTCCCCTTTTAATGGGATTATATTTCGAATCACATTTTTCAACATTGCTAACCAGGAAAAGATTGGTAGAATTTATGGCAAGGTGGAAATGAAATCGGAAGTCCTAAAAGTTCTTTAAGGGTTGGTGCCTTTGTATTCGAATGCGTTTTGACAGAGAGTCTACAGGAAGGAGGAAGTCCTTTGTATGTGGAGGCATCTAATGGCTGCATTAGCACAGTAGTTTTGACACTAATATTGCAGCATTAAATTCAGCTATTTGTATAGAAAACCATGGCACTTGAGAAAAGGCTGTAGAGTTTATTTTTGGAGTCTTGAAGTTTTTCTAATGTTGATGAGAATTGAGTCTGACTTCAGAAACCTCAGGGTATAAATTGTGCTGATAATTGTTCTGAGTTGAACCTGGAGAAAATGCTGATGTGTTCACTCTGGAGCAGAGTGATTCATCATAGAAACCTTATCATGGACAGGTCTGGCAGAGCAAAGAGAAGTGATGTAGAGAGAAATTAAAGGAAAATGAAAATGGAGGTTATGACATACATTAGGAACTTTTACATCTTTCCCATCTTAATTAACGGGTGAGTTTCTATTTACAGAAAGCATCTTACTTTTCCACGCCACATGCATAGAGCTCCTCACCCCATCCCCATTGTTATATGCTCATGGGATTACTTTTAGAGCTGTGTGGATGCCCAGTCTCTTAGCTTTCTGAATCATAGCCAGTCCCATCAGGGGTGTCCAACGTGTGTCCTGCAGGCTGCATGCGCCCCAGGATGACTATGAATGTGGCCCAACACAACATCGTAAATTTACTGAAAACATTATGAGATTTCTTTGTGATTGCGTGTTGCAGTGTAGTTAATGTGTGGCCCAAGACAGTTCTTCTTCTTCCAGTGTGGCCCAGAGATGCCAAAAGGTTGGACACCCCTATATGGTTTTGTAACAGGGTAGTGACACTACCATGCTGGGCCCTGTTGACAGTGTTATAATGTGGTACCCTTTCTAGGTGGATTTGCAGACACAGGGCATCGACAATGGTATAGGGCCAAAAGGATGAGTATGACTGAGACATCTGCTGGAGACGAGGAAATACCTGGGACGTAGATTCATAGTGGGGTGGGAGGGGATGTAGTCTTGTGATATACAACCGGGGCAGGAATCAGTGAAATTTGGTTATTACTGTTTCTGTGAGCCCATTTATCTCCCTCAAGCTTGTGAATACCATGCAAACCTGGGTTAAACAAAGTAGGGAAAATGATATTGTGGAAGGTAAAGTCTAGAAGAAAAGTGAAAAAGTTTATTTTCACCATTAGTTAGCTTAGTTACTGCGTTAGTTCATGCCGCCATAAGAAAATACCATAGATTGGGTGGCTTAAACATATAAATTTATATAAGTAGATATAAATTTATTTCTAACTGTTTCTGAGGCTGAGAAGTCCAAGATCAAGGTGCCAGGCAGTTTAGTTGCCTGGTGAGGGCCCACTTCTTGACTTACACATGGCAGAATTGTCACTGTGTCCTCACACAGTGAAGAGAAGGAGGAAGGAAGCTCCGGCGTCTCCTCTTGTGAGGACCCCAATGCCACCATGAGGGCCCCACCCTCGTGACCTCATCTAAACCTACGTACCATCCAGGGGCCTCATCTCTAAATCCCATGTCATTTGGGGTTGGGGTTTTTAGATATAGATTTTCTGGGGGCAGTCCATAATTGTTACTTATAGGTCATCATTGAGGTCGCTAAACCCCAAAATGACTGATGTGAATTTAATGTCTGTCTGATAGAGACTCTTGAAATATTGAAATAACATTTCAATCAGCTGACCAAAAAGGCTTTGAGCCAATGTTTTCTCAGTACAGCATGCCCTGGAATTTTATAGACAAAATTTAATTGACTGGTAGAATATAACTGGGACTGCTTATTGGTGAATGACTTAGTAGTATTTTGAAAAAAAATGCATATTAATGCCACTGACAGCCTAGTTTTAAATTCTTCTACCCCTCTGCATTGGCAGAGATTATGAAGAATTAATTGGGGGAATTCAAGGGCTATTGCCTTTTTATTCTAAAGAATTCTGAGTACCTTATAAATATGACCTGAAGTCCTGATAACTTCTTTGTAATGTAAACTATAGGTAAAATATTTTTTCAGCACTTTGAACATGAAAGGCTAAGATGTAGATATTTCCCAAAAGTGTTTCAGCAAGTTTCAATTTGTATTGCCTCTTGCTAGCTGAAGGTGAACTTATTCTGCTCTTAAGTAAGATCGTCTGGTGGTGTCTGAAATCCAGATCTTAGTGCTGTTGGCTCTTTATAGCTGAATAATAATGTCACAGCATATTTATGATAATTGTGATAATTGGCAGCTTTTCATGTGTGGGAGCTTATTAATACATGGATACCTAAGTATTTTTTAAAATTATCTGTCTTAATGAATGCTGTTTTGCTATTTTAATGCCTTAGCTAATTTGAAACAGAAAAGGTAACCATCCAATTTACCTGTCTAGAATCTGGCAGCGCGTAAGTCAGCAGGCATTTTCTGGATCTGTTGCGGGAGCAGTAGGTTAAAGCATGGGGAAAGTCTAGATGACTTGTCCAGGTCACTCTAAGGAAACGTGGGTTCTACATAAACACGTTCTTCAGTGCAATTACTTTGAAGATGCCAAGACATGGATGGCCAATACAAGTTACCTTTACTCTAACCAGCTAAAGTGCAATCACATATATGTATATCAGGACTCTTTTGGTTGCAAGTGACAAAAAAAATCAGCTCAGACTACATTAAGCTGAAAAGAATCACACATATGTTTGAAAAGTAACTGACTTCAGGCATGGCGGAATCTGAATGCTTACATGATGGCATTAGGAACCTGCCTCTACCTCGGCTCTAAGGTCTTCCGTGTTTACTCTATTCTTAGGGTTACAGGATGGCTGTCTGCACTCAAAGCTTTTATTTCTATTTAGCACCTTAGCATAAAGTGAAAATTTGTTTCTGGGAAGTTCCAACAAAAGGCTGACACGTATTCACTCTAATTGGCCTAGGTTAGGTAAAGTGTTCATTCGGAAGTTAATTGCTGTGGCCAAGAGTTGTGATATTCTCATTGTACAGACCTGTACCACAGAGGCTGGATTCAGCCTCAAGGAACCTGCAGGTATAAAGATGGGTCTCCGAAGGAAAATGGGGTGCTGTTATCAGAAAAGGAGTTAGGTTGCTCGGGGGCAGGAGTACCAGATAGTCATTACAATGTGCATGCGTGTGTTCTAAAGGTTTATATGTGTGTGTGTATATGCATATTTACATTATAAATATAATATTATATTTAATATAAATGTAACTCAAATATTAACATTATATTATACATGAATTTTTAACATAAATATAATTTAAATATGAATATATTATACATGAAATTTTATTATTTTTATTTCTCATTTCTTACAGTTATGAATGTGTAAAGGACTTTTGAGGATTGTATATATATATATATATTTAAGTGTATTTATAGATACTACAGTGGTCTAATAATTAGAGAAATTGTAGGAGCCTTAACAACTGTGGCATCAACCTACCAACCATATCTCAGAATGAAGAAGTGAAATGAATACTTAAAATGATAATTGTACACCAGTTGATGGTAGCACATTAATAACATAACAAAATAAATCGTTATTTCATTACACACTTTGTTTTGAGAGCTAAGACTTTACCAGATGGTGGACTTTGTCAGGAGAAAATACCAAATCCAGAACCCTCATTTAACCCGCAGTAGTAAATTTGCATATAAACTCATCATGCTCAGTTTGAATTGTTCATTATGATCATTATTTTTATTGAAAACAATTTTTGGGGGGTAGCCTGCAGGGAGGCCCCAGTGGGGTGCTTCCCAGACCAAAAACAAAAGGGCACTCTCACAAAGTGCCGTTCGGTGGGTAATGAGCCAAGTGCTCAGTCGTTTAGTTTAGGACTGTTTCATATGCCATTATGATTTCTGCCTCTTTGGGAATCCAGCATGTTTCTTTCCGTACGGTTCATGTGGCAGTCTGAACCTTTTTTTTTTTTTTAAATGAAATCATTCATTAGAGTGTTGTGGCTAAGAAATGGGCTTGGACATTAATATGGGTCGGTTTGAGGTCACAGGCCTTACTTGTGTGATCTTGGGGAAGTCCTCAGCCTCTTAATATTCAGTGGAGTAATATGAGAGGAGAATAGTAGTGGATATTTCATTGGCTTATGATATAATGCATGGAAAGCACTTAACAGTGCAATCATTCAGAAATGTTAGTTATTGCCTATTACATGTTTATTCACGGCACTTTTCCTATTACATGCTATTTTACCATTTATAAGTTCCTTGAGGACAGGGAGCTTTTCTTAAAGATGTTTTGTGTTCTTTTAAGAAATACCATAGTGAATTTGCATCTACTAAAAACTAGTAAATATTAAGTTACAAAATGAAAGTGCAGAACTATACTTCAATTACTGCTAAGCCTCGGGGTTTCCATCTTGTCACACTGTGTTGTCTTCTCACTGCACTTCTAAGCAGGCAGAGGAAAGAAGCAGAAAAAGATTTTTTGTGAGAAACTGGGGCAGGATGCATATTACTCAGTTTTTAATTCATTGTCTTACTTTTTTTACCCATTCTTTTTGTGTAACTTTACTGTGTGTTAAGTTGGCACTAAAAATTGTGGAAGTAAGGAATGAACCAGTTGATTGGCTTAACCAAGGTGCAAAGACAAAAGATAGCAATGGGCACCACACAAAACCGTGGGCGTTGAGTGTCTTCGTAAAAGTGCAGATTGAATGTTGTGGCCCCTCAGGTGGGAGGGATTGAGTCAAGCGGAGGAACATAGCTTCCATGAGGTGTTTATTCTTTTATTCGTGGCTTACTCAACATTGAATAGCGACTGTAGTTTGCTCACTGTGCAGCTAAGGCAAAGGTGAATAAAGACAGTTTTTAAATTTTAGTTTTCACTTCAGGGTTCTTAATGTAAGCTTCCTTTTGCAAATGGTTATGTTTTTATGTACTTGAAAATATCTGAGTTTATTGAGCCACATCTAATTCATTGTTATTCAAAGCGACTGTTGGGTGCGTGGCACTAGGTGGGTCTTCAAGGGAAGTACATAGACCACTGACCCTGTCAGCCAGGGCCTTGGTGGTCTATTTGGAGAGAAAAGTCACATCTACAAAAGTTAGGTAATCGTGAGCAAGCCGTATGTTTGTGGTGCTAAAAGTAAGCAATTCAACACAAAGTATTGTTATGGTTTAAATAAAGGAGAGGCACATTTCTGTGAATAGTTAACATAGATTACTGGAAAAAATAGAATTTTCATCTCGGCCTTAGCAATTGAGTCAGAGTTATAGAGGAAAGAAAAGAAAATGTAATCAGGAAAAATGAAGAAAAAAATTTGAAAATGAGCAGGTATATTCTGTCACAAGACACATCTGAGTTGCTGAGGAAGACAAGGTTGGACACACACCTGGGAGTCAGAGCTACATGAAAGGCAAACTGAGAGTCAGCTGTCTCTAGCCAGGCATGGCGGAGAGGATTCTTCTCATATACCATCTCTGACTGAGGGAAGTGGCTGCTCTTAGGCCGAGTCCAGGCTCAGCAGGAATGAATGTGATGACGTGTAAGTGATGTCTTCCGTAAGTGCTGGACGTGAGAGTGGTATGGACTGCATTCCTGCCACATACTTGCGTTCCTTGTTAGCAGTGGGGACTTTGGAGCCCGGGGCCTCCCCAAGCTCTTCAGACCATCACAGCGTTACTCTGCAGGTGAGCACTGGCCAGGGATGACAGCATCGGTGCAGGGCCCTCCAGGAAATTCTGCAGCTACTCAGAAGGTAAATAAGTAAAAATAAAATAAAATAAAATAAAAACCAAAACACATTTTAACCAGAGACTAGAATTAAAAAAAAATCAAGACCTATGAGAGAGGCATTAACTCAACTTTGATCTACAGGTCTTTTGTACTGACAAATTTGATTGGATTAATTTGAAAGTTTTCTCTCTCTCCCTCATTTTATCTGTCCCTGTCACCCTGTCATTTTTCTCCAGGGTTTTCTTTTTTTTTTAATGATGAAACTAGGTTAGTTATTACTTAGAATCATGATCTATTCATCATAATGCAAGTTGATTTTCTGATGTTCCCCTCTCCCAGGTATTAAAGTGAGGCTATTAAGGGTTTCATTATTTTCCCCTTGTTCTTTTATCAGCTAGCCGCTTCCCAGAACATGGGTAAGCGTTGTGTTCTCATTACTGAAGCTACCTAATTCATTGAAGTAACACATGCAGAACTGTTGGCTTTTTTCTTCCCTGCCTTATATATTTTCAACATATAGGGGCTCTCAAGGCCAGTATGTGTGAGAGCTTTCTTTCTTAGAAGCTAGGCAGGTTTTATTAGTAAGGAACAGCAATTTTGAAACTAATTGAAGCCTTGTATATAATTACCGTATAATGATGATCATCATTCCATTTTTCAGGTGGCGAACTTGAGACACTAAGGTTAATGAACTTGTCTTGGGTCACACTGCAGATAAGTAGCAGAGTTGGGATTGAAATGCTGGCAGTGTGGCTCAAGTCTGTCCTGTCACTCTCAATGCATTGCTGTCTTGGGTTTAGCTCATTTAACCTTTTGATCCGAAGTTATGGGAAAAATGAGTTCTTCATTAGGGGTGCTCTCACTGTGCTTATCTTTGTGCTAAGAATGATGTTAGAAATTGGGAAGGGTGTTTTGCTGGCCACAGAGGATGCCCTTCCCGTAGGTGGATATTTACAGTACAATCATTGTGGCCTCTTACGTACTTCTAATTCCTGGGGAAGCTTGGAGAAACAACATAGGAAAGGAACTTACTAGAGTAGTAAACTAGTTTATGACATGATTTTGGATTTTGTCCCAAAGGGATTGTTGTATTGGTTGTTCAGAGGCTGTATTTAATGAATAAGACAACTTAAGGAAGGTGCTTAGACACGGTGCCTGGAGAGGGAGCCTTGGAGGCAGTGCTTCACCCTTCTTCCAGTCCAGTTTGCAGGTGTCAGAGAAGAACTGTTGTCTGATAAGCAGTGGATTGTGTTTTCCTGACGCAAGGACACCAGACTTCAGAGGGATGCTCTGTGGATCAGAGCCGATCAGAGATATGTGCTGTCTGTGGAGGAAATTCTGTTATTTAAGCAGAAGCATTTATTCTTCTCTGTTAGAGGTGGGGGCAAACCCACATCACATCTTTCAGAAATGGATGAAACACTGAATCTCTAAACATAGACTTTCCCTTTCAAAAGCTAGTTCTAACTAAGGGATCTTTGATGTTGAATGTTGATGAAAAGTTTGTCAAATTTGTGATCGTCAGTTTCAGAACCACTGTGATCAATAATTCCACTATACTCTTCAGAAGGATTATACAGATTCCAAATTCTGACTTGTCATTTTTAGCTCTCCCCTTAATTTTTTTATGCTGTCCCTGATCCTCTAAGGTAATCACATGTCCTATTTCTTGACTGGAACTGCACTGCAAATGTTTTTGCACAAAGCTCTGGAACTTTATTTTAGATATTTTCCTCCCGGAGATATTGAAAAATTTCAAAGCCCTTTTCCCCCTAATTACAGAAGTAAAACATATTGTGTCCTGGAATACTTGGTATTCAATTACCTTATTTTAATGTTCTGCAAACACAGTTCATAGATTTTTTTGTATGCTGTTTAATTTAATTAATCAATTAATTAATTGATGCTTGTTTTCCCTCCTATAAACTTGATAACAGGGATCTTTTTGTCTAGCCCTTCACTCTGTCTTCAGACCCTGAAGCAAAGTCCACAGGAGCGCAGGGTCCTCAGTAACTGTTGCTGAGTGAATGAATGAATTGTGCCCACCTCAGAACTGGTAGGAAGATGAAAGGGAGAACATGGAAGCCCTAAAAATAAACATTGGAGAGATATCTGTATAGGCAGTTCTTGCTTTTGAAGGGCCATAAAAATGACTATGTAAGCTGAAGTTATGCAATACTTAATATATAATCAAAGTGACTATTGTTTTTTGATTTTTTAAATGTTTTACTGAATTATTAAACACTTGCTGTTGGTTATAGGGAAATAAAAGAAGTAATAAAATGAATGTTTATTTAGTGCATGCAATTTTTAAAAAACATTAGAAACATTAGGATTAAAGAGGTTGATTCCTTTGTAAAACCTCCTCAGAAGTAGTTTGAATAGTGCTTGCTGCCTTGCTATCGTACAACGAATGAAACGGAATGAGCATCTTTTCTGTGCTCAAATTGTCATATGCCTCTCTAATTTGGATCTGTTTCTGACGTTTTATCCTTTGTGCTGTCCGTGTCAAGAAACATCTCTGAGTTCCTTAATGTAAAGGTTTTTTTTTTTTGGCCAGCCTCACCTCCTCCCTTCTGGGACATCATAACCATTTTACAGCCACCACTTCCCTTGTTTATGTTGACCAGTATGCCTTCACTAAGTCCTCCACTGTGTATCTGGAGTCTCTCCAATGGGCGAAGGCAGCACTGTCTACATTTCCACCACCAGCTGGGTCTTCTATAACTCCATTTACAAGGGACTACAGATTTCACTGCCAGCATCATCACGTTTTGTTTCTGTGCTGTGCTTTCTTCTCTGTGGCTGTCTTCCTCTTTTGAGTATCCATGTTGCATGAATGTATCCTTGGGCAGTAAGAAGGCAGGGCAACCTCACACCTTGCTGTCTGTACATGAACTGGATGACAAATGCGTAGTGACCAGTCACTGTCACTTTGAAGGATGCTGAAGAGGTAGCAGTGAAGTTTGTACTTTGTACTTCATGCAATTACGCACAGTTCATAAACCATGCTAACTAAAATTTGTACTGTGTTGTTAGGGGACTAGTATTATTTAACTCAATGGTGGTAATTGGAATTTACATACATTGGAACCACACAAAGTGAGGGTCTCCATAATTCCAGGCTGTTCTATGGGTATATGTGTATTTTTCTTTCCTAAAGTGGAATCACTTTGTGTATATGAATTTGCAGTTTTATTTGTTTATTTAAAATTATGTGACATATGCAGCAAAAAACAATAATCTTGACTTCATGTTTTATGACTGCATGGTATTTTATTGAATAGTGTACTATAGTTTGTTTAACCAGTCCTTTTTTTCTGAACATTTTGGCTTTTTCTGTTGTTCTCAGTTATAAACAGTGCTGTAGTGGTCCCCTCTGTAGCTGAGCCTGAGATAGTGACTCTTATTTGTTTGAAATGAATGTTGTTATAGTGATAGAGTTACTAGCTCACCGGACACACATACTTTTAAAACAATTCCATGTCCTTCCAAATTTCCCTTCAGAGAGTGATGTTCCCTATTAGGCTTCTATCAGTGACAAATTTCCTAAACCATTGCTGATGTTAGGTATTATCATTCTTTTTAATTTTTGCCATTTTAGTAGGTAAAACATGTAACTTATTTAATGATTACTATTGATTACTAGTAAGGTTGAATATTTTTAT
>PVKM010001734.1:0-73356 GCA_004027735.1 Carollia perspicillata
AACCCTGAAACACCATTCCAAAAGAACCTATGCACCCCAATGTTCATAGCAGCACAATTTACAATAGCCAAGTGTTGGAAGCAACCTAGGTGCCCATCAGTAAATGAATGGATCCAAGAACTATGGTACATATACACAATGGAATTCTATGTGGCAGAAAGAAAGAAGGAGCTCCTACCCTGTGCAAAAGCATGGATGGAACTGGAAAGCATTATGCTTAGTGAAATAAGCCAGGCAGTAAAAGACAAATACCATATGATCTCACCTTTAACAGGAACCTAAGCAACAAAACAAACAAGCAAGCAAAATATAACCAAAGACATTGAAATAGAAAATGGGGTAATAGTAACCAGAGGGGAGAGGGGAGGGAATTTCAGGGGAAAAAGGGAGGGGATTATAGGAACAAGTATAAAGGACACAAAAATTAAGGGGGTTGGAAATGGGAGGGAGGTGAGGAGCACTGTGGGTGTGGACTGGGACAGGAGTAATAGACAAAAAACTATACTTGAATAACAATTAAAATAAAATTAAAAAAAACTCTTAAAGCTCTTAAGAAAACAAGCAATTATTTATTTGAACAAAGAATTTATGAAAAAGGTATATAATGGCAAATAAATATGTGAGAATATGCAAAACATCATTGTCCATTAGAGATAACTAAATTAAAATTATAATGGGATACCACTGCATACTCACTAAAATGTATAAAATTAAAAAGGTCATCATTGCCAAGTATTGATAATGATATAGAAGACTAGAACAATCACTTTGGACAACAGTCTGGCAGTTTCTTAAAATGCTAAACATATACCAATATTGCCCAAACACTTGACTCATCCCTAAGCATGTATTCCTCACACAGGGAAAAGAAAGCATATGTTTACATAAAGACTCATACAGGGGTGTTTATGGCAGCTCTGTTTGCAACTATAAAAACCTGGGAATACTTCATAAATAAATGAATAAATAAATTGTATTACATAAATATAATAGAATATTATTTGGGAACAAAATATAGGAATTTATGGATATATACAACATGAGTGAATATTTAAAAATATATGCTATTTTGGATATATACAATGTGTTTATTGAAAAAGATCAGGTAAATGCAAACTAGCCTACCCTGAAAGAAAGCAGACCAGGGGTTGCCCGGAGACGATTCAGAGGAAGGCATTCTATTAGGGTGAAAGGAATTCTTTGGGAGTGATGGGTATATTCTCAATTTTGATCATAGCGATGGTGTTACAGATACAAACATTTGTCAAAACTAAACAAATTGTGCACATTAAATGTGTGCATTTTATGATGTGTTGGTTATACTTTACTCATACTCTAATAAGTATTCCATATTTCAGTCCCTTCTTTTATCCTTTCTCATTTTACCACAAAGTCCACTCTATTTCATATTCTGATTTTCAGCCTTTCTCTTGATATAAGAAGGCTTGCATCTCATAAAATATGGAAGCAATGGACTGATACCTTTTAACTGAGAAGTTATACCTTGAGCCAGGTATAATAAAAAAAATAACAATGGTAAAACCTCTCAGTGTTATATCTATTGCATAAATATCATCAGTCTTTCTTTCTCTCTCCTCCAGTAGACTGAGTGAGCTGAGTGTCATTCATTTTTTTTGTACAGTTATGGCACAGTCATCTTTCAGTATGTAATTCCAAATGGAGAGACAAATGAATGATGTCTAGTCTTAAGTGCATGATTAGTATTGGATTAAAGACAAAAATCTGTCTAAACTTATCCAAGAGCTATAAAAACTCACACCACACAGGGCCAAGTAGGAAAAAAAGGGAAAAAAAAAGCCAAAATCAACAGTCTCGGACAGAAAATGTAAAAAACAGTATAGGTTACAATTAGGGCAGCAACAAAATCCAAGAGGGATGAACAAGGGAGGAAGATGTGAAGTGGATGGAAATTATTTGACTGTTTTCACCATGCAGCCATGGATCTCCTGCCCTTTCTACTCTCCTGACACTCCTCCCTGTTTTAGATAGTCAATAGAGTGTTTTCATTCTTTAGTTAAAGGGTTTTCTGTTGTTCCTTTGTGCTCGGCTAGGCTTCTGCCATCTTTATTTCTTATTCTCATGGCTTCTGCAGCAAGGTGGCTTTCATGCCTAAACGATGGGGTAAACACCAGAGTGGGAGACCACCGATTCCTATTCAGAAAAACACAGTGAAATTCTAGCTGGATTCTTGAAGATCTCACTGAAGTGCAGCAGCTCCTTCTTTACTCTTTTGTTAAAGAGGATTTTTTTAAGGCTCCAGCTGGTCTGTTAAAACCTTTTTCTCTTAAGCCGTACTACTATGTGGCTTCCATATGAGCCTGGTTAAGTGACTTTTGATAAGTTCTCTTTATCATGAAGATTCAACTCAGAGGAAGGTTTGCTACATTATTTCTATGTGGACCGATTGGGTTATCAAATTGTTCTGTGCTATTATTGAGAAGATATACTGTCTTCATTTAATTACACTAAATTTTCAATTAAAAAAAATATGCCCACTACTGGGTATAAGGAACACAGGAAAAAAAAAAAAAAAAGATGTGTTCAGTGTCCGTTACTTAAAAAAGAACTGAGTTCTGGAAAAGCTGGTACCATATAACATATGACTTCAGAATAAAAGCACTTATAGAAACCAAGTGATTCTCAGAATTGGTGGATATCTACATGCATTAAAGTGGTCATAATTATCCAGACAATTTGGGATTTTGCTGTTTGAAGACTGTCCCTTTAGAATTCCAGTTGCAGAAAGGCCCAGAAGAGATACAGTGCCCTTTGGTGATCTTCCTCTGAAAGTTACTCCAGTTGCTGGCTATACAACATTTGCTAATTAATCACACAGTGTGCTCTATAGTAGCCTTGAATTATAACTAAAGTCATTCTTGGCGAATGGTTATCTTGTGTTTCTCCAAATTGTAGAGTTCTCTGGGGCAAAGTCCTTGAGTGCTTACCTTACAAGGGGAGGTTGAATAATCCTTTGCTTATATTGTGTGCCCAATATACAGGTTCTTTTTTGATATGTTACTAAAACTTAGACTGAATAGGGATTATGTGACAAATACATACAGTAGAACTAAAGAGGATACAGTAAAATCTTGAAAACTTTAAGGCTTGCAAAAAATCCTACTTGAGGCTAAAATCTAAAAGAGGCATGAAACCTAGACATTGACTGGATTGGAAAGCCAGAGATAGGAAAAAATATTAATGGATGAAAAGAAAAATGCATATTTAGGAGGTATTACTAACTTTTCAAGTTAAAAGAATGTAACAGGATGGATTTTATGGACTTTCCTAGACCTGCTTAGAAACTGCATCTTGGGCTTTAAACCCCTGCATTCTGAAGATCTTGTTAGACCGACACAAAGGGTTGGGGGTCTACCAGATGACAGATGCATTAGTTTTCGGTGGCTGCTGTAACAAATAACCAAAAAGCTGGCAGCTTAAAACAAAAGAAAAAATATATTATCTCACTGTTCTAGAGGCCAGGGATCTAAAAGCAATACCCCTGGTACAACAAAATCAAGATGTCAGCAGGACCACTCTTCCTCGGGAGTTCCTAGGAGGAATCGTTTTCTTGCCTCTTCCAGCTGTTGGTAGCTACTGGTATTCCATGGTTTGCGCCTGTGTGAGTCCAAACTCTGCCTCCATGGGCACTCTACCGACTCTCCTTCTGTCTTTTCCTCTGTCTCATGAGTACACTTGCGATTGCATTTAGGGAACAGCCAGATAATCCATTACGAGTCTCTTAATCTCAAAATCTCTCACTGAATCACATGTGCAAAGATCTTTTTGCCAAATAAGGTAAATCTGTCTCTTAATCTCAAAATCTCTCACTGAATCACATGTGCAAAGATCTTTTTGCCAAATAAGGTAAATCTGGAGGTTGCAGAGATTAGGTTTTGATATCTGCGGAAGCAATTATCAGCCTACCATAACAGCGATCACTGCCGTTGCTGTTATTAAATGTAACATCATATTTATAACTTTGACTTTGTGATTAGACAGAGCTGAGTTCACATCCCTGTACTATCTAAATCATGTTGAAGAAATTATGTACTTCTCTGTGTTTCAATTTCCCCATCTGTTAAATGGGATATGCATGAGTAGTATCTCACAATATTGTCATAATGATTAAATAGGATACTGTAGAAAAAACTTCAGCACAGTTTGGACTTTGTAAGTTCTCAATAAATTATAGCTATAATTATTTTTATAAAGTAATAAACCCTCTAAGTTATTCAAAACAAAATGCCAGTTAATTTAAGGGTTACAAAAAGCTGCTGTTCTCAAAAGCTTACAGTCTAATTGGTGAGATAAAATTTACATGCATACAAGAATACCAGAGAATTAAGAAATGCACATTTGAAATCATAAATGCTAAAGCTTTTTAAAGTAAGTATTAATCAAGGAAAATACTTTTTATTTATTTTTTTTACAAAATGTTTGCCTTGGTGAGGCTGACAAGTAAATACAAAGTCACATGAGAATTGGACATGATAGGATAGGGTAGTATAACTGATAGACTAATGGACTATGGACAGAGAGTAACTATAGACTAATGGACAGACAGTACACGAAAGACTGGAGTAAAGTATGTAAGTGGCAAGCTAAAGACATATTGTGGTCAGCAGTACACTAGCCTAGAAGCCCCATGAAGGCAACATTTCTCTCTCACACGTGCGTGCACACACACACACACACACACACACACACACACACACACTTTTATCCCATAGTTTAGTGCCTGGCTCCTAAGGGTATTTGGTTCATGATTGAATGAGAAGATGAATGAAGAGTAGAGTGACCAGAATTTTTAAAAAAGAGTAAATAGATTAATTAGGGTTTCTAAACTGTGTCTCTGTTGACAATTTGGGCTGGAGAGGTCATTGTTGGGCTCAGGAGATGCTGTCCTATACACTGTCCAAAGTGGGACTTTAACCATCCATGGGCCGCAATTCACTCTGTCCAAGTTTTACTCCCTCCCCAAAAGTTCTGACAATAAAAAAATATCTCTAGACATTGCCAAATGTCCTTAAGGTGATAAGGGCAAAATCTCCCCTGTTAAAAAATACTGGGTGAAACCTAATGAAGCATTATTGGAATTAATTTAAGCTAAGAGAGTTTTAAAACAGGAAAAGTTATTAAAAAGAAAAAGGACTCATGGACATGGACAATGGTGTGGTGATTCCTGGGGGGAGCAGGGTATAAGGGGACTAAATGCTAATGGAAAACAATACAATAAAGATTAAATTTTAAAAAGCCCTGACTAGTGTGGCTTAGTGGATTGAGTGCCGGCCTGTGAACCAAAGGGTCACAGTTCAATTCCCAGTCAGGGCACATGCCTGGGTTGTGGGCCAGATCCCCAGTACAGGGTGCGTGAGAGACAACCACACATTGATGTTTCTCTCTCTCTCTTTCTCCCCTCCCCTTCCTCTCTCTTGAAAAATAAATAAATAAAATATTTAAAAATAAATTTTAAAAAGATTAACTAAAAGATGAAAAAGGAGAAGTTATGAATATAACTCTAGAAGACATGTACTCTAGTGACTTTACCCAATGAAATGTAGAACTCAATTCCACTGGTAATATAATAATTTTATAAAGTTCCAAATACCTCCTTTTTAAAAATTCAAAGACCACTGACTGAACTGTCTCTTCAGGTGTTGTCATCATTGATGCCTTTGGAGGGGAGGAACTCCATAGAACAGGAGGCACCAGCCTGCCAGGGCTGTTCGGAGGGCTGTGTCCTGCAGCTCTGCCCCCTCGCCTTTGCTCTACTGAGAACACACACATACCCCAGGGCACCTCTGCATATCCTGTTATCAGAACTAGGTTTGATGTCAAAGGAACAAAGGAAACACACATATTGATTTCTGCTGCATTGAATACACATCAAAGGAAAAGAACACAGAAATGTTTCCATTTGAGTTGCCTACTTAAAATTCCATTATTAATTTTTTTCATATTCTCCAGCAAATTTGGTTATATTATTTTGTTTTTTACTTTCATAGCCAAATGGTTTCCTTCTGGGGGCTGTGTTTTCTGGAGCACAATGAAACTGGCTATGGTCATAGGAAAACAAAATGTGCAACTGCCTGGTTAGCATGACAATACAAAGGAATGAATTTGGAAATTCTCTATACTATTAAGTTTAATATTAGAGACTCCAGATAGAGTTTTCATTAACTCATGACAATAGCGTGAACTTGGAAAAAATTATATTCACAGATAATAAAAGAAACTCTCTGTTTTAAGCATTATTTAAATAAGTTCTAGCTCCAGGAAAAATTATAAAATCACTAAAGTTTCAAGGAAAATCCTGCATTCCCAGTTCAATAGCTTATTTTCCTTGTCAAGTCCACCAGTCTCCAGGCATCTGATATATTTTTATTTTTATGTGGGTAATTTATTTACTTACTTAGTCAACAGATATTTGATACAGAATGTATATCACAGTGTTCAACAATATTATCAAGATGAATATCCTACAGATTTCCTATTCTGTCTGACCTTATTTTTCTCCTTAATTAAGCTTTTCTTGTCCTCCTTAATTTCTTCCAAAATATAGCTTCCCTTTTATCCATGAGAGTTTTACTCTGTTTTAAAAATGATATGATGAATGAATCATTACTAGTGTAATTCTTAATGGTACATGACCCCTTTCTAATGAAAATATCATAATGACTAGGTATTTTAAAATTACAAATAATAGAAAATGGACTTTTTAGCATTATGACTTGAGGGGTAGCCAGCATTATGCCAGCATTATGTGGGGGTAGGGCTTATTAGAGCATCCCCCTAAACCCATGATCTAGGGAGCCTATTTCTGATTATTTGGAGTACATGTTTCCCAAAGTTATCTTGTTTGGGAGCCCATAAACTATTTTGATTATCTTTGAGAGGAAGAATATTGGAGAATTTGGCTTTTGGCCAAAGGGAATTCACAAATGGTGGGGAAAACATGAATTAGTTGTTTAGCTCTACCTCTAATGTATATTCCATTATTTTTTGGTTGAGAACTCCAACTTTCCAGTGGCCCAATTTCATTGAGTTCTTGATAACCTCAAGAAAGGACTATTTGTAGTTGAAGTATCGGGAGACTGAAATATAAGTTAAGAAATGACTGAATAGTGACTCTATTTTCAGCTCTGTTCTGGAACCAGTGGAAATACAGAAACTATGCCATAATTCACTTCTCCATGAACAGCTAAGTAACACAAGCATAGAATATTCCCAAGTGTCAAAGTGGATGGAAGTCAACATGAGCTCTTGTAGTCAGGGATGATTCCATGGGGGATGTTCATATATTCTTTATCTGTCTATATTCCTGATAGAAAAGAATACATGAAAATAAGCTTTAAGATGATTAAATTACTCTAATTTGCTTTCATTTATTATTGTATAGTTCTTGAGGATAGTGTTTGAACCAAATGCCTTTTGACAGGAAAACAATTAAATTTCTGTGTTCAGTGTGAGATGTCACATTGCTATACAGATGTGTTACCTGCTTTGTTGTCTTTTGTTTTCCGTATTTGGTTATCCACCACTCACCACACCATAGATAATTACCATTTTATTACCTTTCTACCTTAAGATGGAGCAAGCCAAATAAAACCAAGGGAATATGAAGTGAATGCAGACATTTTCATGTCATTGAACCACAATGAAATATAATTTGTATTTTTTAAGATTGTGAACAGTTGCATTTAAGAACACTAAAATCTCAGTGTTGGTGAAAAGCAGATAAAAAGGATAAAGCAACTATTCTTTACTCAGAAAATTGGTTCGTATTAAAAAAAAAACTTTTCATTTAAGTATTATAAATGTCTTTTGGAATTTTCATAATAAAAACATGTTCTAAGCAGTCAGACTGTCCACAGCAGGATTGTAATAATATGAATTACAGATAGGTAGTTTTTCAAATTTAGTTTTCAAAAATCTGAATCACTTTATCTTGAGATGGTGGTGAGGCCATACTCTTTTAGTGTGAGCGATGATGAACACCAGTGTCCGATATCTCTGTCTGCTGTACACGTGGCCAGCAAGGGCAGAATAAAACATTCTCCCTTATTAAACATGTACTGAACAGATCCAGAAGTCTCTGAGAAATCCTGACTTGGATTTTGTTTCTCTATGGCTCTGTGCAACACATGCTTAATCAGGTAGGGTTATACTTTGAGAGCAGTCAGGTGGTTCTCTGTTCAAACATATCTCTTCTACCAGCATGCCAAAATTATAAAATGTCTACCATTAGACATCCCCTTTAGTTAAGACATTAATGTCTCCTATTAAAATGCAAATATATTATTAGATATTATAATGCAAATATATTATTAAATACTACTAATTAGTTAATTAATTTCATCCTGACACAGAGAAGGACTGAGATACAATGGGAGAGAGAGCCTTGACAAGAATATTCATAAGGTGAAAGATCAGGAGGCAGCACAGAGGAGGGATTGTAGGAAGGCAGAAAATATCCTGGGGGCTTTGAGATTTTAAACTGTGTCTCAGATCTCCATACCTGGGTAAGCATAGATGCTAACTAAGCCAGTGACCTGACCTAAAGTGTGTATGTGTTTACTGGGAAGTACAGAAGGGTGATTTTTATGGCTTCCATGGACTTGCATTCTGGTCATTTAGATTTACTTCGGAGAACACCTGTGAGGCAGAATTTATGACTTACTATGGACATCATAAAATGCCTACATTTGAACAAACAACACAGCCATGATTTGGGAGAAATGGTTATGTTTTTGAGAGATACTGAGAAAACAAAGCAAAATAAAATTAATAATAATTATTAATAAAAATATTTATACAGCACCCAGTACACAGAATGAGACCATGCAAAGCTTTTTTAAAAGACAGTAAAGCCCTGGCTGGCGTAGCTCAGTGGATTGAGCGCGGGCCTGCTAACCAGATGATCGCGGTTCAATTCCCAGTCAGGGCATATGCCTGGGTTGCTGGCCAGTTCCCAGCAGGGGACTCATGAGAGGCAACCACACATTGATATTTCTCTCCCTCTCTCCTTCCCTTCCCCTCTAAAGATAAATAAATGAGATCTTAAAAAAAATACAGTAAAATGTGAAACAGCAGAGAGGAAGGGCAGCAGAGTTGGCCATGAAAGGTGTCTACGGATCCTTTGCTCTTGTTCCTCCCATGTAACATCCTTACAGTTCATATGTAGCAGTCATTTCAGATTGGCTACGAAGGCCAAGATCAAGAATTACTAAGTCATCTGGAGGCACTTTCTCCTAAAGTGGAAGAGTAATTAAATGTAGGGTCCAGTGCTTCAGCCTGCCTTTCCATACATTACACTAAGCATTCTTTTTGTCTCATCTTCTAAGTAGTAACTAATACTTTAAAGTCTTATAGCATTCACTCACTATCAATATTTTGATACTTATAATATTTACATGCTTATAACTTTTAATTTTTTACTTAGTTCTCAAAATAATCTTTGCATTAATGATCACAAAACTTAGATATAAATGAATAAGTTTTCCCTAGGTCTACCTTATGGGCTGTGGCTTGATGTGACCTCAGTAAGTCTGTTACTGCTCATCGGTCAAGTCTGTAAAATGAAATGGGAGCCATTGGAATTCAAGTTTTTCCTAGCTATTAAATCCTATGACTCAGTCCTAGGAAGGCTTTGGGGAAACAGTTACACTCTTATCCCACTGGAGGGTCTGAACATAGATTGCCTTACAGCAGAAAGCTTCCAATACATTATTTCACATCTAAGAATTTAACCTAGGATACACAAGATCTAAGGGTAAACTGTGATAAATGAGAATGCTTATTTGAGATTTATATATATTAGCATACAATTTGGGAACAAATTCAATATCTAGTAAAAATAGATTGACCATTTACATTTTGATATATTATCACACTCTTGTTAACATCATGTTTTCAGAAAATAATGAATGATATTTAAAAAGCTCACAATATAATAGTGAGAAAAAATAAAACAAGATATAAAATTATAAACACAAGACTATTTGGTCTTGATTTATACTTATGTATACATGTGTGTGTGTGTTTACATTCTTTGAAGATATATGCATGCAAGAATAACTTCATTTTGGTAACATAATTATATATGATTTCTATTTAACAACATATGTCAAATTCCATGAACCATTTTCTTCTTCTCCTTTTCACTTCTGAGCATGTCAGAGGATCAATGAGGTTATGACTTCCTTTGGATCTCCCCTGCCCCCAGGAATTAGTGACATTCTTATCCCAACCACTTGGACAAATTTCTGGATTGACCATATACATTTAAACTGACCATTCAGTATTC
This sequence comes from Carollia perspicillata, assembly GCA_004027735.1. Taxonomy (NCBI): domain Eukaryota; kingdom Metazoa; phylum Chordata; class Mammalia; order Chiroptera; family Phyllostomidae; genus Carollia; species Carollia perspicillata. The sequence continues at coordinate 10,328 of PVKM010001734.1, forward strand.
CTGCCTGAAAACTGCATTGATGGCACATAGTTATCCATGGCCTGAGAACCTATTCACAAAGATCTCTGTAGCACTGTTAAATCCACAACCATCTGATGCTGCCTTTAATAGCATGTAGCATATTGTTTATACTCAATAAATTTTAAGTCATGATAATTGATAATAATAAAATGATAAAAATAACCGAACTCAGTAGCACTGATACAGTAGCTCCTTACGAATTCCAGATAGGGTAAGCAAGTTGCAAACAAAACCAGGAAGGCCACAGTACTAGGCATGTCAGACCTTCCAGAACTACCTGGGAAGCAGCACCAGTCTTAACATGTGTGCACATGTGAGCCTGCAGTAGTTTCGGGTTGCATTTCTCAGAATCAGGGATGAAGAAATAGTATAAAGCAAACTAGAAAAAATTTTCTGGCTCTGATTTTCTCTGAACTGTATCTATGCTATAATATAACAGGGTTTGAAAAATCTGAAAACATCCTGAATTTGACCATGATCTACAGGCAAATCCAGTGTGAACATGTTCCATTGTGATTCACATCTTCCACAAGGGGTCTGAATCATCCCAATATTATAATTCTTTTTCCTTTTTTACTGTCATTAGCAATTATCACCTTACTGGCACATTCAGATATTTAAATATTTTACTTTGTACCTTGAATATATCTATGCATATTCTATTTTATATCCTCCTTGTGAAATTTCTAAATGATAGCATCATTTGCTTGAATTTGTTTTTAAATATCACCAATAAGTGATGTTAGAAAGATAGGGTTCCTATGACCAAGGCTCTGGTCCACTTCGGAGAAGAAACAGTGGAGTAGAAAACCTAAAAATAGGTTTAGCTTTGTGTGTGACCAGGGAAATAAGTGAAAAAAATATGTAATCAAACAAATAGCATGCTCACATATCTCTAGATGAAGATTGGGTCACATATTCTAATGGGGTGTGTGTGTGTGTGTATGTGTGTGTGTGTGTGTGTGAGTGTGTGTCTTTCCCCCAGGATGTCATGTTTCTTTCATAATGTAAGCTGTTTGGGGTGAAATGCCAGAGCAAGTCACGGGAGCAGGCACAAGAAGCGTCTCTGGATTCTATTGTTTGAAGACCTGTGTTTGGGATCCCAACTTTGAGCAAGCAAATCTATTGTTTATCCACTCATTTACTCTTGTCATTCTCAAAATTAGTCATAGATTTTCTCATCTGAATATATCCTTGTAGGTATTTTAACCAATGCCCATTTTGATACATGGGATTCACTTAGTCCACACTGAATTTCGTGGTTATTGAACACATTTTTGGATGAGAACATTTTAAAAGTAGAAATTCAAGGCCTGCACATTAAACAAGTAGCAGCAAAAACAATGAGATACCAGAACCCAGGAAGGATAAAGGACAATTGACTGTTAGAAGATTTGAAAATGAGAAATGATACCAAGCTTGATACCCAAGTTGATCAATGTCAGGAAACATCACCTTTTACATGAAAGTAAATTGACTAACCCCCCTCCTGCCAACCTGTACCTCTTTCACAGACCAATTAAAATCCTGTTTTCTTTAAACACACAGGAAAAGAAGGAAGTGTCTGGGCACGTAAGGGACATCCATCGTCTGGTTCTGCAGACAGGTGCGTTTGTCATGCCCTGGGGAGCAATGACAGTAGTTTCACTTTATTAATTGAGAAGATTATACATCCGTGATATCCACATTTCCTCATTCTCCTTAGAGAGGGGATGGAGGAGGCAAGTGGACATTCCATGGTTAAGCAGGAAAAAGACCCCCCTTTCCTTTTGTTTTATTGCATTCTAATTAAGCATGATGGGAGTGAGAGATACTACAGCAATGCAGCAGGCTTGAAACACTGACAAGGTCAATTATCTCCTGATAAGCCCTGCACCAGCAAGGATTAATAATATGACTAATATTAATTGAATGTGAGTTCATTGAGTTTTATTTCTTCTTTTAAAGTTCTCTTTGCAGGTGTGCACACCACAGTGCACGAAGAATGATGGATGGAAGTGATGGAATCACTAATAAGCCCTTCGACCCCCATGGTCCTCTGGGCACACAGAGGATGCAGATTTGATTTTATTTCTTGGTTTCTGGCCACCATCACCCCAGCAGGAACCAAAAGAGGGCTAATTTTGCAATGTAATTTGTTCCATGAATGAAGGAAGTGCAAGAGACTGTGGACCTATGAATTCAGAATTTCCCAAATGAAACTGAAAAGCAACTTAAGGTGAATGAGATGTAGCTGATTTGTAAAAAAATCTATATTTTTCAGTCCTACTTTCTTTAATGGGCTCCATCCTCACAGATAAATTGGTTGTTATTTTTTAAATCCTACATAATGTTTGCTGCATAATCCTGTTACTCGTATGCACCTTTGTTATGAAATCAGGAATGCATGTCCATGAGTGAGATTTGTTTTATTTACTTTTTAATTTGTATTTATTGGTGAGAGAGAGAGATAAATTTGTTGTTCTATTTATGTATTCATTCACAGCTTGTATATGCCCTGTATTCATTCTTATATGTGCCTTGACTGGGGATGGAACCCACAATCTCGGTGTATCAGAATGATGCTCTAACCAACTGAGCTACCCAGCCAGGGCCTGGGTAAAACTTGTTTTAAATGAATTGACAAGTGGAGGGTAAGCTTGTATGGACACTGTAATTTGTAAGGGATTTTACTGATGTAGGAATTAAGATGCTATTTTCTTTCAATTTCTTCCCTGCACATCCACATTGCTTTCATATTTAGGTTTATGTGACCTCAACATCTCCAACTCACATCTCTCCTTTGCAGAGTTGGAGAGGGGTTATAAGAGTTGCAGTATTCTAAAACACAGATACTATAATATAATAATTTCTTATTTTTGAAACATGGAATATATAAAACAATATAATATTTTATTTTACCAAATCTTTGTGTTTGCAATGCTGGTTTTTTGAAGTACAGTCAAAACGAACACTACACGGAGAATTGAAAGTGAGACAAGCAATTAAAGTAACTGGAAATACAAGAAAAATTACAAAGGGCCTAAAAGAGATCAGAGGACAGCTTGTTGAAGCCTTAGAGTCATTTACTGCATTTTAGATTTTAAACATAGCGCCAACCTCCAGCTTCATTCTTCTTTAAATCTGTCCTACCTACCTCAGGTAAATGTAGAAACTCCCTCCTTCGAACAGTTCAAAATCCAGTAGCTCTTATCTGGCAGCTAGATACTAGCTTTACTATTTATGTAATTGTCATATTAATTCAACTCATATGTAAGTGTGTATTTGATCTTTTATGTGTGCAAGTCTTATCTCCTCCAGAGAGAAATTCCTTATATACAGGAGAAGTTTCTTTAATAGTTTCATATCTAGCAGAGTACCAGGTGACACAGAGAATGTATTGTATCAGATGCTAACTATTTAATTGAATAACTAATGCTCCAACTTCAGCATTTGGACTGAAATGGGCAATTAGTGACAGGCAAATGCAAGATGCATGTGAAGGTGTTTCTCTCCAGATGATCTTGATAGCACTAGAAAATTATGTGGATTTAACAAATGATGATCATACTAGGGAGAGAGGTAGGAATTGCAGACATGGTATCTGCTATTTAAAATTAACACTCCATAGCAGGGAGGGGAACTAAGGGAGTGAGAAAAAGAACAATTTTTAATACAGGGAAAGAAGGAGAGAAAACTCATTCATGGCACAACAAAGTCCTAAGCCAGACTCCTACAGAAGTTCAGAGCAATGGAAAAAGACACTGGAGAGGTTAGTACCATCTGCAAGTTGACATGTAGAAAGCTTAGGGAAAAAACAACTACAATTATTCAGAAATACTAATGAGAAAGTTCATAAATAAGGAAAGCAAGATTTAAGTAGAATTTAAATATTTGGAGGTCTTGTTAACTGTTTTTGTTTATTTTCTTATTTTTCTGGTGATCTACCAGTTAGCACCGTTGAGGAAGAGTGAGAGCATTGGGAACCGCCCTGCCAGGTTTCAGAAGCTATAATCCCCACCACCACCCATGGCTAAGGATGAATGAGCAACCTTCGGACCATAAGCCACTAAGGAGACAAAGCTGATCTCCCTGGCAGGAGCACTGCTTCTGCTATTTTTACTTCATCCATAACTGGCCCCCAATGCTTGATCAGTTAGCCAATGATGGGTAAGATTCCCCAAGGGGTGAATAACCTAAGACAGGCACGATCACATGGAGGCCCCCGGGAAGGACTTAGGGGCTATAGCAAAAGGGGGTGATGGACCCTCACCCCTCGGCTTTGACATAGCCTGAGTCCTCATTCTGTCTGTGAGTGGTCTCCTAATCTCTTGGCTGCCTTACTTCCCCTGCCTGATTTAAGCCTGAAACAATGCCAGAGGTGGGTGCAGCCCTGTGCTGGAAAGGGCGGGTTCCTTGGGAGATCAGGCCTCAGAAAGAATACATACAATCCTATGAGACCTGCTTTGCTAAGAATGCTCTCAATTAAATAAGGCTTGAGTAGGAAATAAGTTTGTTTCCCAAAGTTTTATAGCCCTTTATCTAACAGACCCTGACTCCGAATAGGCCCTTGTAGTTCTTTATATGCTATCTATTGTTTGATCATTACTGCCTGACAATGATTGATGAACTTTACCTGTACTCCTGTGCTAACTGAACCTAATAAAAGCTTGCCCGGGCAAGGGTTGGTGTGCTCTCCTCTTGAGAGAGTGGCCGTGCCATCCCTTTTCCTCCACAGGACTCAGTAGTCCATGTGAATTTGTCTCATCTCTCATCCATAACACTGAGGACATTGCGGATGGGTGTCTGCGTCATGAGAGAGCCAGGGTCTGGTGCTGCAGTTTCTGAGACACAACGTGCCCATTGATTTTTGTCTGCTTATTTTCCCATCTCTCTAAATAGGATGGGCAACTATGATCATGAATAAGTGACAGAAGTCATTGACAGATAGACTATTAGTCTGATGTGTGTGACTGGGGTCCAGTGAAAAATCTGAGGAAGAATTAAACCCTTCTGATTTAGCCACGTATCATGCTCTGCAATTTCCAAAACCAGAGTACCTGAAGTCTCTACTGAAATACATTGTAATGTCCTATCACCTGTGCCTTTCAAAAAAGTGATCTGACATTGCCTTCCCATTTCCCATTTTCTCAGTTGAATGCAAAACAGAGTCATACAAGATACTTATTTTATTGTAAGAAGAGTTTGGGTTCCTTTCTGCTCCATGGACATGTGCTTTACCTCCACCCACTCTGAGTGTTTTTCTGTGAAGTGGGGCCTCAGATTTCAGGCAGGTGTCTTCCTAGTCACCATTATGGAAGGACTGATGTGTTGGGTTCAGAGTCAAACTTTGAGCTTGTATTTGCACATACACATTGCTTAACTGACATTTAACATCTTTAACATCACAGTCTCTATTTGTTCTTACAGAATAGTCTCTGTTGCTACTCTTTCTAATTCTGTTAGATGATAAAGATCTAGTTGGGGGCAAGAAAAGGAACACTTGTTGAAGCCATCCATTGCTTGTGAGATTTTACACATAATATAGATTTTAAACATGATATAGGAAGCATTTGCCTGATAGTTGAAGAAATATGACAGATTTCTCCTGTCAGTAACTAAATATTGAAGTCTGTATTTTCTTTAGGTGTCTAAAAACCATATTATTCATTCCAAAGCCCCTGTGTTCAGAATGGGGGAGAGGTAAAATTTCCCTCCCTTTTATACATAATTCTAGGACACTGTCTTTATTTACTCCCCTCCAGAGTTCTAAAGTTTTAGATTGTTGGGCAGCATGATATAAAAAGTTCTGTATGTGGTGATAGGCAAAGCCTAGTCAACTATGAGTGGTCCAGAAAGCACTGACTTTGAATTATAAGTCTGCAAATTAAGATCTGTGTACTTTTGGATAAGGTATGTACATTTTTGACTCTCAATTACAATCCTTAAAATGAGAATATTAGCACATATTCTTAAATGTTAAAATTAAAAATATATGTAAAGGACCAATTTCTAAACAAAATAGGAAACACATTAAGGTCACTTCATTTATCTGGAATGTCAATCCCCTTATCATAAAATAAAGGTATCCAACTAAACAACACTGCACTTTTAGGCACTTGGCATGAACATGTATGCCATTATCAATAGCTTATGGAGCATTTATTTCAACTTTATCAGGTTGTACTGCTATTGCCCTTATCTGATGCAGAGTATGCACCGCACTTATACCTCCAACCAGCTAATCAACGAGTGGTACTTTTGGGGGGATATTCTAGACTATGTTCTAAAATGGAATGGATGAGGACTGAGTTGCTCTTTAAGGATGGTTGGAATATGTCAAAGAACAGAGGAGGAGAACTACACACACACACACACACACACACACACACACACACACACACACCAGAGCAGACCTGAACAAGTACATACATGTCATAAATCGACCAGGAGAAAAAGGAAAGTCACAGTACAATTATGATAAATGAGAATCTTATTTTGCAGAGGGTAAAACAGTACATTTTATCTCTAAATGTGATAGAAGAAAAAGAATGAGAAATTCTTCATTGTCTCTCTGAAGAGCTCAGATTAGACACAAAAACAGAGTAACTAAATATTTCAGCTTAATGGCTTTTATAATTTTAAGATTGCAAATGCCCCTAAGATTCTAATTGATAAATCACCTTCTGGAGTCTCTTCAGATTTCCAAGTAATTTCCAAATTTTTAACAGAAAGAAAAGACAAATCAAAATATGCTGTCAGAATGTTTTTGGATTTTGTTCAAGTTATATGCTAAATCAAGCTACACATAGTTCAAAAGTCAATCAGTTTCCAACACCATTCCCTACCCCTGCCTTGGCATATCCCTCATCATACTGAAATGGCTGTAACATTTATTATTGCAGCCCAAATTACCTTCATCTAACTCTTCCCCAGCAGCAATGAGCTTAGAGGCAATAGGATAGCAGGCAGCTCCTTTTACATCTCCTCTTTACCCCTAATCTTTATTGCCTATGCATTGCCAAGAATGAGCATGAAAAAATAAGATGATTTCCAAAGATGGTCTAAAATCCCAAAAGGTAAGATATAACCATCTGGAGTACAACAAGTACATCATATTTTATTTCTTTAGCAAGACAGTTCTGAGTTTTATGGAAGGCATCCCAGTAGGCAAAGACCTACTAACTATTTGTAACTCCTTAAAATTAAAAAAAATAATAAAATAAAACCACAATGTTTCTTTAATGTCACAGCCTGAATTATAAGCAGCGTGTTGGCACATCTCTCATTTTATTCATTCTAATTACAATTGCCTTGTCACTGAGATGCCAACCTGACAAAGAGCAAATCAGGTAGCGAATCCCCAGGGGCCGCTTAGTAACAGGAAGGCTGTCTCCAGTGGAATCAACATGACAATTTCTTTTCTCCCTCTTCAAAGTCAAGAGTCCCCCTGGACAAATTCACATTTGATTATTTTCGCTAGGTTCTGTCTTCAACTGCTTGATTAGCATCTCACTCACCTAAGAAATTAGACTAAAGTTTGTGATCATTAAAGGGAAACCAAAGCAGGTGCATGGGTGCCTGCTCATGCATGCAGCACACCTATGGAAACCATTTTCTTAACTTACACCAAGGGTTGGCACCAATGCTATTGTGAAAGGGGGTGCGTGTGTGTGTGTGTGTGTGTATGTGTGTTACTGTTTATGTTATTAGGAGATGATCTTTTCACACATCTTGCCCCAGAAATAATGAAGTCAGAAGTTTGAAACCCAAGGCCAAGGTGTGGTACTTGGTACCATAGGTACCTGATTTCCCTCTCTCTCACTTTACAGCAGCCGCGCTTAGAGATAAAACCACTGTGTCTATTGCCACTAAAATATTTAGTATAAAATTGCATTCTGTCTGATAAAACACATTTCTATCAAATGATATAATTAACCTTAAAGGAGAATGAATATATCAAATAAAAAATATTCTGAGAAAATTACCAGAATAGATTCCCCTCAGTTTATCACCATCTCTTGCTTGTGATTGATCAGTGACCCAGAAAATAGAGGACAGAATAAGCCAGAATTCCTCCTTCAGTATCATTCATTCTATATCCCTCCTGATGTCTTCCTTTACCACTCCAATTGATAGGACAATGATTCTTAAACCTGTGTGTGTATAAAGAGCAGATAACAGGGCACCTGGTCCAGACATTCTGCTTCACTACAGGTGAAGCAAAGATCAGAAACCTGCACTTCAACAGTTATTTAGGGTGATTATATTAGAAACACTATTACAATTATTCTCTCAATTCTAAAATTTTACAACAATAATGTCTGTATCATAAAATTGGCCCATAGCTCAACTATGGTGCACTTTTAATCATGATGTATGTCAGCTCCTCCCAGGTAATTTCTAAAAAATGACTGGCTCTTCACATTTTCTCTTTGCTACACAACACCCTATAAGCACTCAGCAAATACTTTCTTATATGAGCTGATTAAATGCAGAAACCAAAGCCATTTTGATTAGGTGTCAACTTTCTAGAAGCTAAAGTTTCCTTTGACAACACATTGACCATATCCCTTTAGAATTCTAAATTATTTTATAAGAACATTAGTTTGTTCAAGGAAATTGGCCGTGGATGACTAGCTCTCCCATGATACTGCAGATTACTTGGTTACATCTCTGGCTCAGACGAGGTGAAATGATTCAGTGTTGTTTCTGTCCAATGCATGGTTGATGGTCCGACTCTTCTACTCACTGCCTCTTGAGTTGCTCAAGCTGAAAAACATATACCTTTTTCAGGACTAGAAGGTCAGCCAACAAAAACAGAGTTTTCTCATCCAGGAGACAGATTAAAAACTGTAGCTTTGGACCTTAAATGCCAAATGATAGCTACATATCCCCCCCACACACACTCAGAGATCAGCAAGTTGAATTGTCAGCTTTTCAGGCAACAATTGTATGCCCAATGCTTGGTGCTTCAAGAAATGTAGGTCAGTGAGTTTTTGTCTTTGCCTTCAAGCAACTTAAAGTTTAATTTTTGGGGACAGGTGATATGTATGCATAAAGTAAAATAACAGTAAAAATTTAAAGAACACAATGACAGAAGGGCCCTGAATGTGGCATTATTTGCAAAGTATAAAAGAGCTCTATACCTACTTGGGGAAGAGAGGAAGAATTTGTTGGTGGGGTGGTCTGACAAATCTTCAAGATGGGCATGAATCCGGATGACAGAAACAAATGAGTAGGTTTGAATATACAGGAGATCTGTTAGCCTGAGCAGGATGACCCTGGCCAGAACTATGAGGAAGACAAAACTGGCCTTCGTTCTTCTCTTTGTCCCTACTATAAGTTGACACTCATTTAAAAATCTAACTCACCAAATTATATCTAACCCATCAAATTGCATCTGACCTCTCTAACCAGAGAAATTTCCATTCTCCCCAACTACCAAAGGCTAATCAAGTATGCACTCACATGTCTCCTAACTCTTACAGAATATATTGTTTTTATTGTATTTTTACATTATGATTTATCCCCCTTATACTCCCTCCCCTGCAATCACCACACTGTTGTCCATGAGCCCCTTTTCATTTTTTCTCAATTTATCCACCTCCTAACCACCACCCCCTGCCACCACAGCTGTCACCTTGCTCTCCATCTATGAGTCTGTCTCTATTTTCCTTATTATTTCAGTTTGTTCCCTAAATTCCACATGAGTAAAATCATATGGTACTTGTCTTTCTCTGACTGTCTTATATCACTTAGCATAATGTTCACCAGGTCCATCCATTCTGTCACAAAGGGTAAAATTTCTCCTTTTAATGGCTGAGTAGTATTCCATTGTGTAAGTGTCCGATAGTTGTTTTATCCATTCTTCTATTGATGGACACTTGGTCTGCTTCCATATCTTGACAACTGTAAATAATGCTGCAATGAATAAAGGGGTGCTTATGTACTTTCAAATTAGTGTTTGGGTTTTTTCAGATATATTCCCAGAAGTGGGCCCACTGGGTCAAAAGGCAGATCCACTTTTAATTTTCTGAGGTATCTCCATACTGCTTTCCACAGTGGCTGTGCCAACCAGCATTCCCTTCAACCATGCAAAAGGGTTCCTCTTCTCTACATCTTCACCAGCACTTGTTTGCTGATTTATTGATGATAGGCATTCTGACAGGTGTGAGGTGATATCTTATTGTAGGTTTAACTTGCATTTCTCTGATGATTAGTGACATCGAGCATCTTTTCATGTGTCTATTGGCCATGTGTATATCAGATACATGCAGGAAAATGAAACTAGACCACCTTCTTATATCACACACAAGAATAAATCCAATGGATTAAAGACTTAAATGTTAGATCCAAAACTGTAAAAATTCTAGAAGAAAACATAGGCAGTAAACCTCAGACATTGCTTGTAGCAATATTTTTCTCTGATACATCTCCTCAGGCCAGGGAAACAAAAGAAAAATAAACAAATAGGAGTACCTCAAACTAAAAAGTTTATGCACAGTAGCAAAGTAAGCCATAAAAAATGGGCAAGGACATACATAGACACTTCTCCAGAATACATTGTTTATCAAATCTATTTTGAACTTGACTGTTATATGATGTAATATACATTTTTAAATGTTTACACAGACAGATTTACTCATGGAAACTTCTCTTTAGTATTTCATCTTAATGTGTCCACTAGCAAATAAATTAATCCTTACAAATATAATAAGTGAGAAATCAAAGGGAGCCTAAAATAGCATATCAGATACAACCCTAGATTAGGACATAAAGATAAAAAGGGATACACTTTTCAGAGAGACTGGGGAAGATTTTGAGTCCATCAAGAGGGCTGGACTCACTGTAGAGTAAGTTCTTACCAGTAGGCTGTCAACTCTAAGTGGAGAAGGATTTTATTTTTATTTTTCACCAAGTGTCCAGGTTTGTTTATGCCCTACTAACACCTGATCACAGAAACAGTGTACCTAAATCTGACTGTATCCAAAATGACTATGGCTTCCCATTACTTATGAGAGAATGACCTTTTTGAGCCTCTGTAATGTGATTCCTCCCTGTCTTTTCAAACTCCATTGCCATCACTAGCTGCCCATATTGTTAGCTTCATTCATTATACTCCTCACTCACTTTGTATTTTCCTGACTTGATATTTTGTTCAAATATTTCAACCTATATACAAAACCTTTTATTTTCTCCTTAGATCTGCCCAAAGCATCCTTTCAGACCCACACAAAGCCCACATTTTCCCAGACATATTGATTCTTCTCTCTTCTACACCCTTGGATGTAAACCACAGGCACTTAGCACATGTGACTGATTTGACTGCATGTATGCACATCTATGTGCGTGAGAGCAGAGCATTAGAAGAGACCTTATTCATCTAAGAGTGTGCTATTTGAAAGGGTAGCCTTTTAGTTATGGGATCTGGAGTCCGTTTGTTCTGGAAATCTTAGTCTCAGTGGCTGGAGTAGTCAGACTTCATGGGGCATCCAAAGTGATTTTACAGGTCCACCCAGGAATTAGTAAAATCTGCAGATGGGGCTTCAGATCAAGCCTTCCTAATCTACTTAATTGTCCCAAAATGGACTTTTCCACAGTAGGAGTAAAACAGATCTCAGATGTTCTTCTCCTCTGCCAGGTCCTACACAGTGAAGCGATTTCCATATATTTGGGCAAGTTAGGAGATATGTAAAATGCAAGCAGACAAGCATTTACAAAATTATTGTCCTTTGTAGGAATATGATGAACCCTGCACATTCCTGCAAGGATGGGTGATTCTATGCATATGAGCCTCAAACTTTTTAAAGCCATTGACAAAGAAAGTTCTCTATTTTTCAAATCACTGCTTCCAGCTTCATTTTAATAGCAGATTAAGCAGTCAGTCTGTCTGGGCCTGAGCCAATAAAACTCATTTGTAGTATTTAGTGGATGGCTCCAGTGATCAAAGGTGGTTACAAAGGCACCTTTCCCCTCAGGTAACCATTCAACTACCAGAAATGTGTTCCAACAACGAGCAGCTTGTTTAAAAGACAAACTCAAGTGTGACTCAGAGCTAATATAAATCAATCACCATTAAAACCTTTTAGAATACAGCTCTCTTTTCCACAGCTCTCATGTCAAATACCAATGAGCATGTCATATGTTATTATTCTCTAGAATTTTAAAAGAATGAAGATATCACCCACCATTTAGATAGGCACAGGCACAGAAATGTGACTAAAGTGAATGAAAACAAAACCCAACCAAATGGAAGTTTTGACTTTTAAGGCACCATTAGACATTCCAGAGTTATATCCTACAATTACTCAGTTAAATAATAAATGCATTTATAGCTGAGAAAGAAACAGAGAAGAATAAATGATGAGGCAGGTGTGAAGGGATGGAATGGTAGTCTTGAGAATCGATAAGGTTAGGAAATAACAGGAAGGCAATTCTCCACACAGGCACCTGCAGAGCAGCTGACTGACTCCCTCACTGGAGTCTTCATAGAAAAGTGAGGGGTTTTCTAATATGGAGGGAATTCATGTAAAATAAAGTTTAGACCTAGTAAACGAACCCAGTATGGGAGAGATTTCCTGATAATGCTGGAAACGACAGAAAATGTGTTCAAATAATTTATTGGGTCCAGTTGTACTTGATCAGATGATTAACGGGATTCCATCTGCTTTCCACATATCCCCACCTTCTACTAATTCCTCTGAAATTTTGCCATTTCAGTCAAGCTAAAATTTATTAGCACCCACTTACAGTGATTTACATGCAAAATGATTTGCATGCCTCTTTCCTGGGCTATTTGCATGCCTTTATTAGAAATGCATCTTATTTGGGGGCACATTTGATTTATAAGCATTTGGCAAGTCTGCCCTTCTATTCTTTTTTTTCCCTTTTTGATTTATGTAAGGGCAGAATTATATTCCTGGGGCTCATTCTCTCTCTAGGAAATTAATTTTTTAAACTGAAATCTTCCCATTTGGTTAAAAATTTGAAACAAATCAGATTTCATCTCCTGTGCTTGCCTGCAACAAAAAATGGAGTTAGAATCAAGACTTCCCATTGTAACTTTTTGAACTAGATCAAGCTTGTACACAGTAGTTGTGGGCTCCATTCTCTGTCTATGTTCTCTTCGTTACCCAACTCTGTCTTTATACTTCATCTCAAAACACATAGATGTCACTTTTTAAATTTTTTCCCACTTGCAAACCACACCCCCTCCAACTATATCTCACTACTCCCTTTTCCACCTCTGGAGACCCACTGCTCAGTGGCCTGCCCTTAACTGTCAAGAGGAAAATGTTCTAATAAAATTATACCACCAGTGGGAGAATGATGCCTGCCTCCATGAGGCAGCTGGGATTTGAAATAGGACAGTTAGAGAATCAACGCCTTAATTATAACTTCATAATTGATAATGAACCATTCCCACACATTATCTAATTTGATCCTTAAAACATTCTTCAAGATAATTATTATACATATTTCAGTGTCACATGTGGGAAAACTATGACTCAGGAAAAAGAGGCAATTTAGAGGAAGACTGTGGGAAGTGGGGTGTGGGGTGTCGCAAGCCTGGTCACTTATCACTGAATTCCATATGTTCCCATGCCTGAACTCTCTCCTTAGTGCCAAGGGGCAAGGTAGTAATAATGGAGTTTTATTTCTGGAGCAGGCTGTGATATGCATTTTCTTCTGGGCTGAACAGCTTTCCTATATCTTTCAAATCAAATTACCCAGGTGGCTTCCTATTCTGCCTAAAAGTAAGTGAGGAAGAGGAAGAAAAACCACATTAGGAAAAGGCTGAGTGCAACTACAGGGGAATCTAATTTAGGAGGTGATCTCATGAGGCCTCATGCCCACACAAAACAGTCCACAGCAGGTCATTCTCGTCAGCCTCTCTAACAGCCTATTTCCATTTTTAGTCTAATGTTGTTCACTGACCTTGTCTGTGGCACAGCCAGATGACATTACGGGAGAAACAGGAGCAGCAATAGCCTAATTATACAATTACATATTCATTTACCCCCTAGAGAGCCTAAGCGCCAAACAAGAAGTGGTTGGCTGGAAACTCATTTTGAAAGATTGCCTCATCCCAATATACAGAAACCGCGTCCATATGTGGAACATAAAGCTATCAACTGGGTTACACTGGTGGACGTCATGAAAAAAATAAAATTACTGAAGTCATTTAAAAGTTTTAGCGATGTACCCAGACTTGGAAATGTATAATCAAGTCTGCATCACTTGGTAAGGTAGATTTTATCATCATAAGATACTTCACAGTCAGATTGTGTCCAAACATTTTCTTATTTGAGTAAGTCATCATCGGGACTGTCTTAATTTTTCTACTTGTGCTACCTTTGCTCTTTTTGATATTAGTGGTAAGAGATGCTATGGAAACATAGTGGCTTTTGAGAAAAAAAAAGGAGATTAAAAAAGGGAAGAGAGATCATATCCTACAAAATCAGTCCCTTCTATCTTAAAATTGATTGATTCATGCTTAATTGCCTAATTGTCTTTCTTAATAGTACCGTGCTGTGCCTACATCTATAGCAGGGTGAGCAAATATTTCTGTAAAGGGTAAGAGAGTGCATATTTTAGATTTGCAGACCACATGTCCTGTCTTAATTATTGACTTATTTCTGCTTTCGTAGCACAAGATCATCTTTGATTCAATAAAATTTTATTTATAAATTAATGCAGAAAGCTGCATTTTGCCTATAGACTGTAGTTTTCCAACTGCTGTATAAAGTCCTCAGGGTATTAAAAAGTATGGTAATACATAGGGGAAGCCAGGTCATTGTAACTTTTTTATTTTCTCCATCTTCAAAATTGGTATAATAAACTAAAGGAATTTCTGAGTGGTATTTTTCATAGTATCCCTGAAATTTAGTATAAAATACCCCATCAGAGAGATGTTAAAACAAACAAATGTATAATTTTACTGAACAAATATTAAATATCCTTAATAGCTTCAAGGAAACATCCCAAACTTTTAAAGAACATTTAGTATAATTTTGGTTGCTAAAAGTTGGACACCATACGAACTTCTAAGATTATTTTACTGTAAGCACACACAAAATTTTGCATGTAAAAATTTGCTTTCTTGCTGTCCCCTGTATGAGGTCTGTCTAGAAAGTATCCAGGAATGTAGTATGAAAAATAGAGACATTTATTCAAGAAGGTAGAAAATACAAGAAACATTATATTATATGAGGGATAATGATGCCTCAGTCCCCTTCCAAGTAGGCACCTCAGGACCTCACACAGTTCCCCAAATGCCATCAGCTACCCAATCATCTTTGCCTAAATCTCATCCATGGTCTGAAACCTCTTCCCTTTCAAAGGTGATTTTAGTTTGGGGAAGAGCCAGAAGTCACAGGGCACCAAATGTAGGCTGGGGGGAGGGGGCTGAGTCATCTCATCTGGGTGATTAGATGTTTCACCAAAAAACTTTGCATGAGATGTAATGCATGAGTGGGCATGATGAAGTGACGAATCATCAATGGCCCATAGCTGTGGCCTTTGGAATCATCCAAATACTTTCTGTGGAGGAATGTTCAAGTTCAATGCAAAATTTGACATAGATTTGTTTCTCTACTTGCTCAGTCATTTGAAATGCCACACAGTACACAGGCTCACTCAAGAGCACCTACCATCCCCACTGCCTAGTACGGTGAAGTTTTCATTGTCCACACATGTGCATTTCAGTCCACTCTCCTTGGCTGACGGGTTGCATTGATGTTGCACAAATCATTCTCATTGTATTAACAATGTCTAGACTTTTTCTGGACAGACTCTCTCTGCTAGATCTACTCTAAGTTTTAGAGTTGATCTATATCTCATATTTCCCTATAGTGCTCAGTTGGTTGTCCCAACTAGTCACTTCTTTTTGTATCATCGCTATTCTGACTTTAAGCCTTTGAATCCAGCTTCACTGTAATATTTTCATAGTCCCAAGGTGGATACTAGTGTCTTTACATGTCCTCATCAACAGCTCTTTTTATAGAGAGGGCACACTTGCATTTTAACTTAATTTTCCCTGGCAGGAAGGTGGATTCTGCAGTGTACTCATACTATCAATTGTATTGCGTGCCAAGCATCTCCGAGATAGCTGAACAGAATATAAGTGTACATTGGAGATAAAGATGTTGTTGTCATTGTTTTACAATGCTATTTGCAACTTTTTACATCAGTTGACTCACATGGACACTCAAACTCTAATTTCCATATCATATACAATGCTCTCTAATCATTTCAGCTAATATTCTCTGTTCTTGGGACTGAGCTTGGATATATATTACTGTTCTTGGTATTATCTCTACCTTACAATTAGAGAAATAAAAGCTAAGAAAATTTAAATAACCCATCATGAATGGCATAGTTGTCACTCTCAGTGTAGACTACCTACAGTATTATACAAGTGTTGCTCCTGCTGCATAGTTTGCCTCTATGAGGATAAATACAATGCTTATCATTAGAACTAAATGATCAAAGATAAAAAAATCTCCTAGAAATAAACTGACAGAAACAAAAACAAACATACAGAAATACCAAAACCTTCTTGCTCTAAAGAATGTAACTGGAACAGGTGCTTCCTCATGGGCACTTTGCAAAAACACAGACTATTTGAAAATGCTCATTACATTCCCTTTATTTCACTACCCTCATTCCTTAATAATTAAGGAATCAAATGCATGGTGATGACAACAGGACCCCATGCCTTAAGTGACCATCCCCATCTGCTCCTCATTCCCCACCTGAAGCTATCATCTTCCTTTTAGGCCATCGCCTGGGACAGCTGGAAAGCTGAGAGCAAGCTCGTAAATACGAGGTTTGGAAATGCAGCCAGACGGTTGCAAACACTGTAATGGACTGGGGTTTTTAACTCCTGGGGTATTGGATTCCTTTCCTTTTGTGAAGACGTGTTTTCATGTTTGGTGTTCCTATCATCTTCAAAAGTCTGCAATATAGTTTTTCCATTGAGGATGTGGAAATATGTCGGATTTTCTCCTATTTATAATATTCTTCCTAAGCTTAAATAATGAAGAAACCCTTTGGTCTCTTGTCCATTTTCTCTTGTTGGTAGAAAATACACATACCCCCACCTCCACTCACCCCAACATACACATTTTTAAATGCAGAATAGGATTATTCTGTTATGTGTTTAATGATTAAGATCAAGGGGATAAAGAATCAGTATTTGCTGATAGATTTGCTAATAGTCAAAAGGGGGTAAGAAAATGCATGGTATATTTTGAGCCTGGTAACAAGGAGGAATGGAGGAGGGGGTGTTGATAGAGTATGTACTAAGGAAATGTCCTTACATAAAATATACAAGGAAAAGGGAAAGGACATATAAAAGGAAAAACATTGTGACGGAGGAGAAAAGCAAGCCAGTGGAATTCATCTATGTACAAATGTAAGAATAAGGCATCCTTAATTAAGCAGACAGTTCCTCTAATTATAAATCTCTACCCAACAAGATATGCAGACTTAAGTGCATATTTTAAACAATTCTGTAGTTTACTATATTCATTTGTCATGTAGGAATAGCAGTGATAACGCTGTGTGAGCTTCAAAGAAGACTTTGTGCCAGACACTGTTGGTTACTTCACAAAAGCCATCCCACCCATTTTCTTCCTTGAAAAATATCTCAAATATTATTATTATTGGAGGACCATGCACTTCCTGGCACTTTTCCTACCCTGGGATAAAAGCTAATTAGTTTAAGCTATCATGGCCATTTATTCTCCTTGTCTGTTCTGAGTTAATTGAAGGGCATATGATGTAGCCAAACCTAGCCAATGATATTGGAGGAGCCATCTACTGGGGAGTTTCCAGGTAAGCACATGTCCAGGGTAACACAGTTGCAGGTGGGTAAGCCAAGATTCAAACCCAGGAAGCATGATCCTTCCTTCTTTTGAGAAATGAGAAGAGAGACCAAGAGGTCATTTCTCTCTGACTCTATAGAAGATATTTTTAAATCAGAATATGAGAAAGAATACCCTAGAGAGCTTATTAAATGCAGATTCCAAAGCTCTATTTTCATTGTACTGTTAAACTCTTTGGTCAGGTTAGTGTGATGCAGATGACCTTGAGATCAAGCCATGAGTTACGAAGAGGATTTACTAATTTTTGCTCTGTGAATGGAACTGAGAAATGGGAAGCTCCTTAACTCCACTATATACAGTGATTTATACAATCAGGAGAGTTGTATTAATTATGTATTCTTTCACATGAAGATAAATGTATGATTTTTAAATGGTCTACATTTGGTGAATAACACTAGATTTCTACTCCTTATTTAGACAGAATATTTACCAACTGCTTATTATTTATTTGTATGTGCTTGATGTAATTTCTGGGGTAGTCATTAAAAATGTTAAATTCATTTGTTTATTTTTGTAGAACAGGACTGCTCAGTAGGACTTTGGGAAACAATAAAAATGTTCTATATCTGTGAAATCCAACACCAGTAGAAATTAGTCACATGTGGCTGTTGTGCACATAAAATGTACCTGGTGAGGGTGAGAAACTAAGTTTATAATTTCACTTAATTTTTATTTATATATTTAAATGCCACTGTGGCTAGTGGCTATCATATGAAGCTTTAGAATAGAGTGTTTATGTGCACATGCAGGTATTCTAGGAACTTGAAAAATTATTTTATCTTACTGACAAGTCTAATTTGTGGAATGGTTGATGCCATGAATTTCACATCTCTTGAGGATCTAACACGTGATCCTAAGCCATTATGTTCATCAGAGCGAGGTGCTGTCTTCACAGCCTTGCCATTCCCAGAATGCCCTGTCTCTGGGAAGCAATGTAATCTCAATGTTAGACACATTCAGGGAAGGCAGCCTCATAGAATTCTGACAAACAATAGCTTGGCATCCTAACGAGCAGGCACAGTGCTCCCAGGACAGGAACCACCTTTACCGAGAGACGGACTCATTTATTATTCTGAAAGATTAAGTACCAAATACCTCATTAGAGAAACTGCAAGCTGAAAAACAGATAACAGCTGGAGAAAAGGGAAAAAAGCCATTTGCAGATGAGAAAGCAGTGAAGGTAAGAACTAATTGGTTCTGCACTGAATGGGTCTGGCTTTCTTTCCCAATCACCCACGGCCACATTTCACCCAGAACTGTTGCCCACGAGTTTCCAAATTCTTGCTGTAGTAGCCAGGGAGTACTCACTATTAGAGTCCTAATAGAATTAGTAGAAATGACAGACTGCTCAATAAATCACATGCTGGTCTTTTCCATTTGAATGAGAATTGACTGGCACAAATGATTGATTAACATTGACAAAGCCATATGGGTTCAAATCATATTCCCTTTGTTCACACTTTCAAACAGTTCCAACTTTATTCTTCTTTAAGTTCTAGCATTGAGGGTTTTTTATTTTGTTTTTCTCCATAAGAGCATGATAGAAAGGTGTGTGGGGGCAAAGGGGTTGCCCAAAATGCAAAACTTTGATTTTCAAGTCATACTGGCTATACAATGCTGGGAAAATGGTTAACTTTAAGTCAGTGCTTCCTCATGTCTAAAATTGTATGTCCCTTGTAGGTATAACATTGAGCAGTGAGTGTCTGTCTTTCAAGAATGGAGTCATCACCATTAATTCAGTTTCTGCACATCTTCAAGCATTGGCAGTCTCATACACTTTTGGTATGATTTGAACTGTCTGGCATATAAGCGCAAGGTTTGCTCTCATTTCATATTTAGTTGTGCCTCTCAACTAGATTGTAAGCTCTCCAAAAAGCAGGTACAAATTATTACAATGTGAGTTCCTTATAACATCAGGTTAACAGAACACAACTCACCATTTGTCTCCATCATCAAAGCTGTTCTTTTTAAACTTCAGTCACAGTTGTTGGAGGAAAGTAGGAAGGTTTCTGAGACTATTAAGGGGACTGGCTCCTTGAAAGAGCTTGTCAAGATTCACATAAGGTTCAGAGTCAGGTGCTTGAAGTGAGATGGCAGCATTCAAATAATGGGTTCACTAATGAGAGTCATTAGGAAAAGCAGAAATCATTAGGATTTCCTCCTTGGGCAGTGAATACAGTTCCCTGGGCTCTAGGGAACAGCCTTTGCACAGGAGGAGAAAGGTCTAGGGGTATCCAACCTGTGGCCTGTGGGCCACATGCAGCCAGGATGCCTATGAATGCAGCCCATTGAAAAATCATAAATTTACTTAAAATATTATGTGATTTTTTGTGATTACATGTCACAATATATTTAATGTGTGGCCCAAGACAAGTCTTCTTCCTGTGTGGCTGAGAAACAGCAAATGTTGGACAACCCTAGGAAGAGCCAAAGGACACCTAAATAAAATTTGTTTCTGTGCATAATTTTTATTGCAATATAGTACTAGGATGCCTGACGAATAACTGTTTGAAATTCCAATGTAGCAGAAGTCCAATTTTAAATAAATGAGGCAAGAGGGGATGTATGGACCGAGGACTACGAAGGGCAGGTGAATTCATGGCCAATGTTAATGTGCAGGGAACCGAAGGTGAGAAGAATGTGTGTACATTTGGCTAGAGTCTCAGTCCTAGGTCTAGATGGGCAACTTTAGTCTACGTTCTACTAGGTTGGAGGAAAGAGGAAGCAAATCACATGTCTGACACCAAGTTGATGTTCTGCATTCTTAGAACTGACACGGGCTGTGGTGTAGAATAGAGCCTAAAGGTGGAAAACGTCCTTGAGGATCACAGGTGTGAGGTGCTGGGTAAAGCACATTCAAGGAAATCCTGTTTCTATAAGGGGCATGTTATCCTCAGGAATGAATATGGTTCTCCTAGGTACCACTTGCTTCTCCTTTTGGTGATCTTTTCCTATTATAATAATTATCCAACATCTAGTTGGCGTCCACATACACAGTACTGAACAATTACCAACAAGTGACATCATGTAACATGACTGTTCAAGTTGCTACCAAGGGATAAAGTAGCAGCTTAGGGCCAGGAAACCAGTCATACTCAGAAGTTGGAGAGGCTGACAGATTGACCGCTGTCATTGTAGGCTTTGTGCCAAAAGACCCAGTGTCCCATGACCAAGATACACCCTGAGTCTGACTCACAGTATTTCAATCTGACCTCCCTCCTATTTCCAAACAACCCAGCCTATGACTTGAGTTACTGTCTTGTCTAATCCCTTGCTCTGTGACGTGAATGGGTTTTGGCTGCCTTTCTCTTTGGCTCCTTCATTTTCTTCCAGGACTAGAGGAGTTTTGAAAAGAAGCCTGCCTTTTCCTATCAACTTCCCTTCCCAAGTGCTGAAGCTGCTGGATCCTGTGAGTATTCCTGTCTGGCTGTGAGAGTATGCAGCCATATGTACTCTCCCACTTAGCGTGCATGCATACACACACACACACACACACACACGCCCACACACCCATTTTCCCCAGACATGTATTTAACCACATTTGTGTCATCCCTTTTTGACACTGTGTTTGAGGCAGACTTCGTACATTTAAATCAATGACTAAGACCCAGATTCTGGAATCAGAAAACCCTAGGACAGAAATGTGTCTCCACCAGTTATGAGTTGGGGCTAACATTTAACAAACTAGTAAAGCTAATTAACCCATTTGATTCTTTCCATCTGTCATGAAGAAATAATAATAACCTATGTGATCTTGTGAAGCTTAAAATTCCCTGATATATAGGCACTGCTCAGTTATTGTTGCCTCTATTACTAGTATTATTAAGTACTAAGTGTTATAAAGAGGCCAGCTAAAATCTTTGGTTCAGACTTTTTCTTATTGCTAGTTAGTTTCCACCTTTAACAAATAGCTTCACCTCCATAAAATCAAGCTCCTTTGGGTGAGAATTCCCCCTTGTTTCTATAGTGTCACCATCATTAAAGTGATTCATAGATAAACACATTTTAAAATTAAAAAATGTTATATCTGACTTTCCCTACACCATTTCAATAATGTATATGCACCACAAGATCCCATATTTGACATTTTTATTTTGTAAGTTTAACACACTGTTCTTTGATTCAAAGTTAAAAAAAAACACATACACAAAACAAAAACAAAAACAAGCTCAATATTTGATTCACCATTGACTTTTCTGGATAATTATTATGAGCTATTTAGGGTGAGCAGTCCTTTAGGTATAATTTTTAGAAGCATTTCCCTTATATTGTTCACTTAACCCACTCCAGTGGGTCAGATTTTATAATTTAGTTATTTACATATCAGGAAATGAAAACAAGTTAATACTTGATTTGTGTGTGATAGAAAGCAAAATGAAAATGAGGGTGTGATGCAAAAGTTGGGTCTTAAGCAGGCAGTGTTACACTGGTCACCAGATTGCCAGGTCACCAGATTGCCAAGAGCTTGTGTATTATTGTTACAGTCCATAATACATAACCCATTGCTTCAAGAAGGAGGGTGGAAAAACCACGTGCTCAATAGTAAAATAAACCAAGGAAGCCTAGGTAGTAATACTATTGGTTTCTATAAAAATGATGCTGTCTCAGTGAAACAGTACTTCCTCACTCTCCTCTGTGTTCACACAGCCACCTGGAGCCAGACTGCCACATGTGCTCCCAGCAGAATTTCATCTATCCATTCTTTGACCTATCTAATAAACTCAGCTGACCAATTTCCTCAAGATTCTCCTCAAGACCCCGAGGAGTCTTCCTTGTTTTTTATCTTAACACCCAGTAGTGTTTAGATGGGAAATTACTGAACAACATTTCTTTCAACTTACATTTCTGGGTAGGCTCTAAGGCTTCCATATAGACAATGTCCTTCCTCTCTTGGAGATTCTACATTTTCTTCCTTGTTTTGCACTGCACCTATCCACACAATCTCATCTCTGCTTTCTTTCCTGGATTAGCCCATCTTTGTTGACATTTTTTCTACTGACTCTGTCTTTGAGCTCCTGGGACTTTGTCATCTGACCTCAGGGACTGAGGTCTTGTTCTTGAAAGATTTCATACCTTATGCTA
Source organism: Carollia perspicillata (assembly GCA_004027735.1). Classification (NCBI taxonomy): domain Eukaryota; kingdom Metazoa; phylum Chordata; class Mammalia; order Chiroptera; family Phyllostomidae; genus Carollia; species Carollia perspicillata. The sequence goes on from PVKM010001734.1 coordinate 33,304, forward strand.
TTTCTTGTGCTTGTTTTTGATGGTACAGTTGTTGTTTAAATCAGTTGCCTCTGAGAGCTACTGAAGAGCAGAGATCATGTTGCACAAATCCTTTAAAGTTCATTACAGTGGTTTCCCAGTATTTTAAAACTGTAGTCGTTTAGTCCAGAGATAGAGACTTACAGTTAGAATAGACCAGAGCTGAGTAAACTACCTGTAGTAACCTATTTTGTCTATTTTGTTTCCCTGTTTCTCAAGATAATTCCCAAAACTCTGAGGAGCAGAGTTTGGAAGTCACTGAAAGGCATTCTCATGTCATAAATGAGGAGGCAAGAGCTCTGAGAAAAAGTTAGGTTAACTGCCCAAAGACACAGAACCTACACCTTACACAGGGCTGGCAAATCAGTCAACCAGGGCAGGTACTAGCTGAATTGAATGTGTTGGTTGATTGCCAGTTGTGATAACCTAAGCCCCACTTTAAGAACTAAAAAACAAGAGGGACTATATAGATATATATCAGGAAAAAATGTGTACTACATATATAAGAGACCCTTAGTGGCATATATTTGTGTCTGTTAATATTTTAAGATGGTTGAAATATAAGATAATCCATACTTAGTTATTGCCCACAGACACCTGGGGCAGTTAGGAACCTTTGTGAGCTGTGGCCATCTCAGAATCTTCCTTGGCTTCAGTTATGCTTGCTGAATGCTCTCCACTAAATAACACTCACCCGGAGAGTCACTTAACCAAATAAGATGAGCAATGACCTTGCAAATGGAAATCACATTTCTCAGGGATCAACAGAATTCTTGATGGGATCACCCACTCTGAACCAAGTAGAACTGCAGTGTGAATATTTTCTACCTCTTCGAAATCAATGACTGAAGGAACTGAAGATCTATTGCCTCACTGTGTTCACTGCAATGAACTCAATCCTTGAAAAAACTAAATAATGTGAAGAATTCTTAATATCACATAGAATAAGGCTCTTATTTTTCCTTTGCTGATTTATTCATTTAACAAAGTGCCACTCTATACTTAAAAGGTAGCTTACTTAGATATGTCCTTGCAACCTGTAAGTCTTGTAGGTTTAAGAGGCTTGCATTGTGGATACCTGATACCTGTTCATTTTCTCCCTCTGTGAATTAGTAATTGATATATAAAATTTAGAAATTGCTTAATAATTGTCATAAAGCCATTTCTCCATTTCCAGTGGATGTAGAAGCCAAGGCATTCTGTTTTGAAGGTAACTCATGTCTATATACTACAAGCCATGACCTGCATTTTACTACCTATTTACAGCCTATTACCTCCATATTTCTGACTTGAAAAGGCAAAAGTCAGCACAATAGGAGGGAGACAATGTGCCTGGAGGATGACCATGTGTCTTCTGAAAGATGATCCACATCCATGGAGTTCAACGGTAAAGTATGCAATACACGATATTGACTGTTCTAATCCGGAATGAAATTTTCTCTTCAAATACAATACTAAATGTATTTTAATAATATTTTCTCTAACATATCCTTGTTTATTATTTTTACTAATGTTGATCTTCACTTTTTTTATGACCTTTAGCTTTTCCTCAGTATAAACACATCCCTCAAGAACATCTATTCCTTGACTTAATTTCATTTAAAAACTATGAAAATACACACAATTTGCACCCTCACATATTTTCGCTGGCCACCATTTGGTCTTTAAATTGATAGAGGTGAAACTTTGGTTTTACTTACAAGACAAATTTAACCTGATAGTTACGTGTTTATGGTTAATATGGAATAACAATAACGGGCTAATCCAAATTTTAGAGTAAAATAGGTGAATCTGAGACTCTTTGAGGAATAAGTTCTCCTTTACTGGAAACAAGAGTAGGGGAGATTGGAGCCACCCAGCAATCCTACATCCTGGCAGTTTGCAAATCCCTAATCAGCCAGGTGTTTATCCATGGATGCAGGGCACCATTGGTGTAAGCATCCTCAGCCAGTCAGAGTTCAACAAAAGCTTATTCTCCAAGGTGCACTGCACTGACTTAAGGCACAAGGCTTTTGTGTTCATTTGTTTCTCCCTCATTCCCTGTGCCTGTTGATGTCCAACTCTCATCTATCTCACTTTACTGTCTTTAGATTCTAGACCTCTTGATCATGCTGGATTTCCAAGCATCCTTTAGTCTGGATGTACTCTTGCCCTGAGAATACTTGAGTTTGTCCTACCTTTGCCTGGAGACTTGAGATAATTGATTTTCCTGGAATCCACTGAGGCTTCTCTATCCCTGGAGACTCCAGTGAATTTCATGTAACCTAAGGTTACATTGAGTATTACCTTTAAATAACTGGAGATTTAAAAAATTAAAATAATCACCTGCTTAGCCAGACACCACCTGGGCAATTTAACATGAGCCTTTGTCTTAATTTTAAAATTCCAGTTGCCTTTTTCTTGTTATTTGTTGGCTTAGGCAGTTGTTTTTTCAACATTGCAACCACACACACTGCATCACTGAAATGTACTTCAAAATTTTTACTGATAAATCTTTTTACGAATTACATACAATTCTGTCTCATTTACTCAGGCTGAATTTAAAGAAAAGAAACATGAAGTACACTTCAAAAAGGTGGTAGAATTATAAGTGCAGAAGAGCAATAGCCCCGACCACCCTTATAATGAGACTGTAGCTCCCCCAAAACTTGGCTCAGTGTTAACCCAAAATTGAGACCTAATAAGCATGTAGTCAGCCCTTATATGTTTCTTGTTTGATGGCAAAACCATTCATTTTGCAAGACATTTCTGTGAACATCCCAAACTATGTTTCTGAGACTGATACAGATTTAAAAAAATATATAATTCTATGTGGTGGGGGATAAGATTGTTCTTCAGTAAATAACTATTCACATACACCCTACTCATCTAACCTGTTAGATAAAATTGCCAAATTGTTTAGTAAATCAGTACATTCAGTCAATTAATATTTTTGTAAAAGGCAAAAGGTTTATATGATCTGAAGAGAAACCAGAGTATCAATTAATATTTTTGAATACTAATTTGGTTTGTTTGTTTACAGCAGATAACTGATTAGTAGAACATCTAGCTGATTTGATTTAAATGAATAGATCAGTTGTTTGTATAGACTTCATCTGATTTTTAAGGACCAAATATATCAGGAAAACTGTTCTGCATAGGAAAAATATTCAATACACTACTGCATGATTAATTTGGATTTTGTCAAGAATTTATTGTATGATCCTGGTGAAGTCACATGACCTTTTGTTTTCTATTTTCTCAGTGATATCATGTTCTTCACACTTTGCTCAATGGAAAACTTAAACAAATGAAATAATAGCCTTGGCTTCATTTGGAAATGCTTATAATCACACCTATGAAACAGAGAGGAAAGTATGGTATTTTAGTTTAGTGGGTTATCTCCAGGGTGTTTTAGCAAAAAAAGTATTTTTAAAATAAAATATTTTTATAAGAACTTGGGTCCAGAGAAAGGAACAAGGAAAAGTTTGTCTCTGGAATCCTAGGCAATGAAAACTATTCTGCATGATCACTCAATCAGTTTATGAATTTGCTTCTTATATATTGGAGCGAAGGGGGAAGTAGAAGGCCAAGAGGATAATGTAGGCAGAGGAGGTAGTTCCTGATGATGCGATATACAAATAAATTTTTACAAATAAGAATGTATATGGTTTCATTTAAAGTGATTTGCAGTGCTGTGATACAAACCCTTCCTCCTCTCTCCCCAAACATGTACTCCTACAAATGCTACAGTACTGTCTATCCTAGTTGAGCAATAAGGTTAATATTGTGTAGAATGAGAACATCTAATGTAGAAGCAGTTGCTGGGGGTTCTGGTAGGTTTTGAAAAATAAATGCCAAAAAATGCATTTCATGAAGTAAGGTGTGGGTGTCCACAGGCTGTGTGGAACACTATAAACTCATTCAGAAGACCCAATAACTCTATGAGCTAGGTAATTAATGATCACAATTTTTCAGATAAGGACAGTGAGGCACAGATTTCAAGTAGTTTGCCTTAGGACACACAAGGGCAGAGCCAGAATCCAAACCTGGATATCTGGCCATCAAGTTTATGGATTTTGTGATACTGATTCCCATAAAGTTTCCAGTTTGCATGATCTGAAAAACATTCCAAAGGGCTGAGAGACTAAGATCAATGACTAAGTGACATAATTCTAAAACCATAAGGTAGTCAGTCTAATTGGGAGACAGCACTGGAGTCATCAAATTCTAGCCTGGCTCCTGCCTCTGTTGTCCTACTACTCTCTGCAATGCCTTTGGGGCTGAATGAGGTGAGGATTGTGTCTTATTAATTGAAAGTACACAAACTATTATGAAAAGAGTTAGGCAGGGAGCCAGGCATTCCAAGCTCCAGCCTCTATCCCACTGACTCAGGGACTGCTTCTCCTCATATATAAAATTAGGAATTTATATGAATAGCTACAAGAATAAGCAAAACAAAATTTCATGCTTCTCTCCATCAGTTACTCCAGATTGTGTTCTTAGTGGCACCATAAAGCTATCTTCATGCTGAAATGGTTTCAGAATAGTGTCCCTTACCCTTCGGTGATTGGGTGATTATAAAACAAACACATTTCTAAGTGTGAGCATCCATAGTCTTTTCCATGTGGAGTAAGACTGTTTTTGTTCTATATGAAGAAGAAAGAGTGCTCCTCACCACACACCAAATACTAATTCTGAATAGAACCAGAAACGTTTCTTGTTTTTTCGGAGTGGTATTTATGTTTGTGGAAGGGTATCATATACAACATTACACAGACCTTGGGGAAACTTGATTTTTAAATGACCTAGTGATTGAAATTGCCTTGTACACTCACCCTCCAACACACATGTGCACACACACAAAATAAAATAAAATAAAAATACTTTGTTTGCAATGTGAACTTAAATGAATAAATATATTCAGTTTGCACCTATATATTTTTATTTTGGATTTTTGAGACTCTGTGTGATTCTTATATTCTGTTTATTTTAATATACATATTATTGTCCAGGAATAAGGGCTTCTTTTTCAGTGTGGTATTTGATATTGATACAACCATTAGAATATGATTTGTGACTGAAGGGGGTAGGCAAAAAAAACAACTATATATATATATATATATATATATATATATATATATATATATATACACACACACACACTACTGTTGTGAGCACTCCAAATAAATCACTGATTACCAAAAGTGGAATTGCAATCCTTGGGCTATAACATTAAGAATGCCCAAAAGGAAAGAGAACAGTCTATAAAAGTAGGTGTTTGGTGACAGGTGTGAAATTCAATATGGGGATTATCAGAGTTTGAATTTTTCTCACAGCATTTTTTCCTGAGCAAAGACATAGTTCTTTTCCCTCTGGTGAATCTGTCTAAACAGGAAGCTGAAACTAACCTGGCTAGCTATTCATTCATTCATTCATTCATTCATTTATTTATTTTTCTGGCATATCTCTCCTTTTTAATTGGATTTATATTATTTTTTTGTCTTCACTAGTACTGGTAACACCTTCCAATTTAGAGTTTCTTTATGCTGTAGTTAGTGTGTGGTTCCCTCCCTCTTCCAGGTCATTAATAAAGGTACTAAATAAAGCCACCTCTCTTAACTACTGATGTTCTCCTCCCACCCCCACAAATACCTCTCTATACCTGGATGCATTTTCGTTCATCATTGCCCTCAGTTTACCATGATCCAAGCAGATAACATAACTGCATTTTCTTTAAAGTTTATTTATTCTTTATTCCGTAAATGCACTCTCAATCATTACTAAAAACAAACTAGTGAAAATCAGGAGAAAGTTAGAGAAAGAAACCCACAAGCTTAAAAACTTGGTATATAATGGGTCTTTTTTGCAATGGTTGGGAAATCTGAAACCAACGAAATTGATGGAGTTTGCATCTCAGACACAGTAGATAATCTATGGGGCTGGAACAATCACTTCTGATTCCTAAAGGCTGGAAAAATGCATCAATGGATAGACAGACATGTTTATTATTCCCAATAAATGCTCTGGGTCTGACAATTTTTCTTAGTTTAATGTATGAATTTCATTTCATAACAGCAATAAGACACTCCAGGCTGTGCATTTGTTAGGGATTATTGCACTTCTTGGGTGGTTTAAGTCATTCTGCCTTTAGTCTTATGCCATATAACATGACCCAAGGCACCTTATAAATAGCAGAGCGATGCACTGCCTGTCATGTGTTATAGCTTGAATAGCCTTGTAAAGGGACATGGATTATAGAGGTATGATAATAACTATAAAACAGGAGTGGTAATTTAAGTGCCTGTGTTGGATAATCTGTATGATTAGTATTTTTTTATTTTGGTCTTTTGTGTTTCATTCTGCTTAGAATTCTCATTTACTGAAATCACTGTTCAACAATATAATGTGCTAATGGGGTTGAAGGTAATTCAAGATCTAATTTAATATTTTAAACCTTCTCATTGTTTTGTTTACCAATTAGCTGTCAGAGGGTAGGCTGGAATTAGCTGACTTACATGGCAGTCTCATTGGCTCAGAGATCACAGGTTACTACCATAAATTAAGGCAAATACTCTAAGGGCTGAATTATTAAACTCCATGTAAAGTAATTCCACAAAAGAACACCTAAATGTCTCAATACCACAACTAAAAGAGCAAATGAACACTATTGGTGTTTTAAACTTAAAGCTGTAAATTTATGACATTAGGCCTACTGAAGATTTGGCATTTTATTAATTAGCATCTTATTATGTGCTTTTTTTGGTGTTTGATTTTTCATTACATCTGGATGTTTGACATCATGGTATCAAAAATTACCCAAATATTTTTTTTATTTTCAGTAATTTATTTTGAAGGAATGAATGACAATTTTAACTGTAAAGAGTCTGGCTAGGCTTAATGAGGGAAAAATAGGTAAATCAAATATATGAGAGAAGATTTCTTAGTATTTATGCCTCTTCATTAGTTGAGTTGGACAACATACTACCTGCCACTCAGCATGAACTATTTTCCTCATCACTTCAATGGGAAAACTGTTACCTTAGTGTGCACTTAGAAGAAGGGCAATAGATCTGTCTGTCTGTCTGTCTCCCTATCTGTCTATCTAATCTACCTACCTGCCTACCAACCCACCAACCAACCAACCAACCAACCAACCACCCCAACTACCTACCTACCTAACAGTGATACAGGAAGGATTATGGAAGAGAACATAACCATACACTGCATATAGTGACTGGCCCCATGACACTAAACTGTCACTCTGTTTCAGGACAGGAATTTATGTCCCACATTTTCTCATTTTGCATAAAACAATATAACTACAGCATAGAATTTCTGAAGTGTAGCATTGGAAGAAGTCCTAGAGCATTGAACCCAAGTTTTCACCCAAGTAGGAATTTTCATTACACCATGCTCCATGGAGACCATTTTATACTATAATGCATTTCCATAATTAGAGAGCTGAAGTTAGAATTTTGTCAAGTTGTATCAAAATATACTTCTTTATGATCTCGCCACATTTATCAAGGTCTAGCTTTTTAGGCCAACATGAAAAAAATGCTATTCAGCTTTTGATTCTAAATTTCTATGAAGATTAAACCCTCAATATTTTACTTCTTAAAGTTACTTTTAATCCCAGATACAAAGTTCTATAAGGCACATTGCTAATTGTAGCATGTATGCTAATGATGAAATTCTGTACTGACTGCAGAATGTTCTGCAAAGCAGTTTATAGATTAAATTTTTCCGTGTTTCATTCAGTGCAAGAAGAAAGACAGATAACATTGACAATAGCCTCCATTTAAATTCATGTAATAGATCTAATATGGCACTCTGTAGCATTTTGCAGAGCTGTTCTTTTTATTTTATCAAGATAGGAATAGTTACTTTTTAACAAAAGACCAGGATTGAAAGAGTGTAATAAAAAGAACAAGTACCTTGGTATTAATTTTTATAATGTTTCACCCTAGTAATATATAGACTATCAGCATATTATTAGATCAAGATTCCTAGTTTTCTTTTCCCTTTATTGCTCTTAGAAATTGCAAGCCTGCCGAAGGCTAAAACCAGGCCTAATTACTTATTTTAGCAACTACAATATGTCTGCCAATGGAAAAAAGTATATTCCATCAATGCTAGATAAAATTAGTTATTGATTAACAAACTTTTCTTCCATAGTATCCTTAATACCCAGCTTACATACAATTCCCACTCAACCTTCTGGCCACACCTCCTTCTACCAAAGCATTTTTCAGCTTACTATAGCCCAGAGTCATTTTTTTTCTTTACATTTTGTTTTGTAATAATGGACTGGCCATTGTCATCAATAATTATTTAATATTTTACTTCTTTGTCTTTACTGACTAGTGGATCTTTATGCTACCAATTGTAGGACTGTTTTTATAGGCCCTTGCATTTCCTCAGTAGCTTACACGGGGCTAGTCACATGGCACAAACAGAAGCTACACTTGCACATATTTATCAGTTACTTAGGTGGCTTCTTTAATTATTTTCTGCCTCCAGACCATCCGACCTTAATGGGAGGGGCCTGTAAGTGTTAGAAAAATTGCAACTCACATACAGCATCTTGTGTGGTTAGAACTGAGTATGGATAAGGTGAGATGAAATGTGCTTTATCATTAAAGTCTCATATCAGAAACTGCACAATGACAGCTAAAAGTTTTTCCCCCACATATATATTTGAATGCTCAGAAAAGATAAGAAAGCCTGAAGAAGAACAGATGTGTTAGAAGTGTGAAATGGATTAACATCAAAGCCCCCTGGGAAAAATCTGAAACATGAAATGCAGGCTCCTGACTGACAAGAGCTATTCAGAGAGCGTTCAAAGCCCGACAGTACACTTCAGGCTGTGTCTCTCCCCAAGAAAAGACGGGGCCTGTTTCATACATAGTCAGAGAAAGAAGTCGCAGATGCGTTTGATATGAAGAACTGTGGGAAGAACCCCTTGTATAAAATCCTACTCACCCATCACACTGACTCAAATGTGCAGAATTTATGACTAATTCACCTGGTCTTTATAGGCTGAAAACAGTAAGTCCCCATCGTCTCTTGTGGTTCTACCATGACCTTGCAGACGTTAAAGAATCATTCAACAGTACAAGCCAGGGACTAGAAACTAGACTACGTATCTCCACAGCTTCAAACATATTATTTGTGATTAACAATATTTTGGGGAACACTACATTTTGATTTAAAAACATGAACGGCTAAATTCAGTGAAAGCTTAGATCTGGAAAGCTTGAGTATAGCTGGAGTCTTAAAAATAAAACAAAAAGTGGGAGAAATGATTTTGGAATTAGAGAGGATTCTAAGTAAGGAACATTCCACCCTATTATCATAGACCTTAAGACAGAGCTCTCACCTTACTCTATGACTGTGCTTTGAGTAGTAGTAGCCCCTGAAATCATTACTGTGTATCTGCAAAGTAATTACACCTTTGATTCTTCTCTTCAACATGTCAGTGAAACACATATAAACAAAAACATCCCCTGGAACTTGACCCTGCTGCCCAGGTAGGGATATATTCAAAGTTCTGACAAGCCTTCCTTTATGAAAGTGAGTTTGATATTTGGGAAGAGTCAAAGATTAGAATTACACTTGTCAAATAGAGTGAGTCTGCTTTTCCAACACATGAAAGTCATTCTTTGTTTCTCTGGAAAAATGGGGCATAGTGGGCAGTGTCTATCTTCTTCTAGGAATCATGGATATCCCAACTCATCTCCTATCAGATCTCATGTCCACTAAGGAAAAGAAAGCTGTAATCTAATATTGTATCCATAATACACAATATTAAATAATGAACTGAGAGAGTCAACAAATACTTATTTGGAGTCTATGATGTTATAGGTAATGTGGGTGTACAAAAGAGAACAAAAAATGTAATCATAAGTAATGAAGTTTATACCATGTAATTCTCTATTTAAATCAATCATGGTACATTTATTATAGCCCACTTTGTTATTCTTAGCCACCTCTTCCCTTTGTATATAACCTATCTCCCCACCAACTTTTGATTATATTGGGGTAAATATGGAGTGGCAGTTAATAGTCAGTCTTCAGTTAAGTATATGAGGGTTCAAATCCTAGGATTTCCATTTAATAGCTTTGGCAATCTTTAGCAATGCCTGCATTGTTCTATTCCTAATATCTCGATTCTTTACTTTCCTCAACTGTAAAATGAGAAAAAATACAGAACACTTTATTTATATTAAAAATCAAGTACAGTAATAGGCATAAATAACTTAGCACAGTGCTTGGCAAAAAGTCATTGGATGGCGTTATTGTTGCTGGTAGATACTCTAGCTTCTCTCCCCTGCTCAGGCCACTGGCAGGCCTTGTGCAATATCTACAATGAAGCTGACACTTCATGCAGGTGCACTGATTAGCTTTGGTGTACCTGTAACTAAATTGTTTGGAATGCATAGTTAGAGAAAAGAACTACCTAACCATTTACACAATATATAAATCTGGTTCTCCATCTGGTTGTCAACACGATGCAGTCTGAGATGCATGAAGACAGTGCAGCACGCTACTTTGATTGCTATACATTCGTTTCCTAACTCTAATACCTTCATAACCTTTCAAGAGAAGCATTTTCATATTGCAATCTATGTTTTAAATGTATACATCACTGAGATGGGTAGCTTACTAATTTATTAACTTTTTTCTATAACTTAATTTATTTAAGTAATCATCTGAATTGAAAAATCACTCATTAAGTCCCTTAGGTTCATAAACTATCATATTCATATTAGTGTTCACAGTACATTGAAGAATATACCATTGGCACTTAATATTTATTTCAGTGGATCAGTGTATAAATCCATGCATGGATAAGAAAGATTGTTCTTTCATAAGCATAGTAGGTATTAAGTTTCAGGTCTGAGTGGGAGGTGGGTGATTGGCAGATAAGGAAGGGCTACTGATTTCTTAACGGGATCAGATTCAAGTGAATGAAGCAGAGAAGACTGGAAAAGATTGTTCTTACATTGCTTTTCCCCCCACTAGATCTCTCCCTAGTGTTATGACATCAAACAGCCATTTAGCCAGACTGTGACTAAGGTCTGTCACAACTTACCAAAAAAAATCTTGGTTTTACTTATGTTATAGATAGGGGAAGAATTTCTCTCCTGGGCCAGAGAGGTTCTTTTCCACTGGAGGCATTATTGTGCCCTGGAGAAATTGCCAAGGGAGTTTAAACTACCCATTTCTTCTGGGGGAAGAAAAAGGGAAATAAAGAAACCAATAGAGGTGTATTATTAACTAAGTATTATCAGGAGGTAAAACTTAGAGCTACAGCAAATATTTGATCTTGAAATTTTATCTCAAAAAATTTTAAGGAAATCTGAATAAACTTAGTACTTATTTTTCAGTGAACAGTCTGATTGTTTTTCTGTGAGATTATAATTAAAACATTGCTCCTTTTACTAGATTTCATGTTTGAGGGTATTGTTTGGTGTTTATCTAGTATCTTGTAAGCTGTTCATGAATTTTTTACCAACTCTTTCTTTATAAGGGAAGTTATCTTTGGAAGAATCAAAAGTATTCTTGGATTACAAATGTTTGCTTTGCTGTTGATGACTGGGAGAAGGATGGATAGTGAGGTAAATTGTTTTCATTTCTAACTGTGGAGAGAGGAAGTATGAGACCAGGCAGAACACAATGGGAATTTAAGCCACTGCAATTTCTTATGTTACAGGTTTTACATATCAAAAGTTTACTACTTACATTTGAATAAAATCAGGAAAATATTGATCTATTAATATTCTACTTATTAAAGATTTGTTATCCAATTGATGAAAGCCAGGACAGAAGGAAGGAAGAAGCAGGATTAGAGATTAGTTGGTTACAACTTGTACCAGAAAATGACTAGAAACCTCTGCCAGGATATAAGACCAGAAAATAAGAAAGATGTCAGCAAAAGCCAAGAAAAGGAAACTCAAGTATTTAGGGGTCAATGCTGAAAATATATAATGCAACCAATGGGCAAATATTTCAGCATCTAGATGGAGAAAATCACTTGGAAGACTTGATGAGTGGTGGTAAGTAGATGTTGAAATGGATGTACAGTTGGAAACAGGGCAGAGATTCTAGAAACTGGCAGTGAACCAATTTCAGGAAAATACTGATGACAGTTAAGACACAGGGTTCAAAGTGTGGTTCAAACCATGAGTACCAAACAAGAAACTTACTGAGTTATTAAAATGGAACTCACAATGGGAGTTGCTATGAGGCATTAGATAACAAGTGAACTGTTGAAACAGGTGCAAAAAGACGAAAAACACACTAATTTAATAATCAGCATTCAGGCTGTAGATTCACCATTGTAATACCATTTTTCTATGTACCAAGAAGCCCCACTGTGTGTAATGAATTCAGCCTATAGATATGGATTTGTGGTTTTCCGAGTAGAAATCCATGTGACTCAATAAAGCACCAAGCCAAAGAGAGGTGTCTCACAGAAATCACCTTCTAGAGAGCAGCTGTAAGGTGAGGCTACCCAACAGGCTCTAAGTTCACTAAGTCATTGTTAAGAAATCCACACATGGACATGAGTTTAAATGTCTCTCCCTTTCTTTTTCTACCCTTCTTTCTCTCTGTCTGTCTGTCTCTCTCTCTCTCCATTCAACTTAAAAATAAGCCTATAAACAAATAAAGTATGTATCTGTGAGAAGAGTGGGTGGACAGAAGTAAAGGGGATGCTATTAAAAATGATTCCAAACATGGCAACTGACAGCTATTCCAAGCACTTGACAGGAGACTGCACTGTTGTCACACAGAACGACAACGAACAATGTCAATTTGGTTTTCTTCTGTTTTCTTTAAAAGGCAGAGAAGCTGATAAAACTGTTTAGAAAATTTCCTAGACAACACAGTTACATATTTGGAAATGGGGTAGGGGAGGCCATCTACTAGCTTCAATTATCTGACAAAACCTCTCGGGTGCAACACTTCATTTCCAGGAGGTTCTCATTACAGGAGAAATGAGATATAGCTCTAGAAATGAATAACACAACAAAGGAGAAATCAAAAGTCTTCGCATGATTGAAAAAGTGCAGAAATGATGTCTTTTGCAGTATTCCTCAACATGGGTGCTTGGAATGAAGAAATGAACAGTAACATTGGATTTGATGATTCCTAAGCCCATAACCTTTCTTCCAGATGAATGGTGGTAAAGCCTAGAAGTCTCCTTTGTAAAGGTTGCTGCTCAACAGAAACACACTTAAGTCTTTAACCTGTTTATTTGAAGATAGGAACTTTCTGCCCATTATTGATCTCTGCCCTTCTTATGAACAATATGTCTGACACAAGTCAGTTTAGAAAGTAGACCATAATTTTTATTTGTTAACTGGCACTTTGTGTATCATCCAGACTCTGGCCTGAGCTTTGCGGCATTTCTGCCACAGTGGCACCTGCCTGGTGAGGGATCATACCTCATGGACCTACCATGAGGTCCATCTGCCATAAAAGAGATCAGCTATTTGTAACATCCACATCCCACCACCAGAAAGTCACTTATTTCTACTTTTGAAAAGAGCATACTTACAGGGTAATTTTCTTTAATACTCCTGTATTTAACAAATAGGTTCGTTTTGTGATTTTTTTATATCTGTTGGGTTATACGCCTTTACCTGCTTGGGGAAACACACCAGAAAATAATGGCAAAACTTCATAGAGAAATATAGTAATGCTACCCTAATATCTCCAAGGCATTTTAAATTAATCTCTATATCTAAAATATGGGAAGGAGAGACAAGCCAATTTTTGAATGTCAATAAATTACCAGATATTTCTCTATGTGATAATGTACATTATTTCATTTAACACTCACAGAAACCCTGTGAGGTTCATACAATTTCAAGTGTTTCAGTTGAGGAAGCTTGTGTTATAGTAAATAATTTGCAGGACTAGGATAAGAAGCTGATTAATGTGTATCTAAAGCCCAATATTTTCCGATTACATTAATGTTATCTCCATAATAATGGCATACGTTTGCTTGGAAATGTATACAACAATAGCACAATAACAAAACAGCTAACACTTATCAATATTTTAAATATCTATAGGTCCTTTTCATGTATAATTTTACGTAATCATTAAAACAATTATTTGAAACAAAAGCATAGTATTCCTATTTTTAAAAAATGAAGATGAAACAAAGAGAAGTTATGTGATTTGTGAAACTTTGCACAAATATTATTGATGGGCATGTATTTAACCCATGTCTCACTCCAAAGTTTACAGTCATAATAACTGTGATAAGTGCTTAACTATGGTAAGTGCTTCCACATTCATTATTTTATTTGAGCCTATAAAACTTTATGAGGGGGTAGAGCAAGCATCCGTTCACTCTACAGGCAGTAAAATGGAGGGTTCAACTTGCAGAGAGCTGGGAAGTAACAGGGTAATGTCTTAAGCTTGGATCTTCAGACTCCAGTGCATATACTTGTTATTGTATTTTATATGATGTAGAGGAAATCCCTTGATGTTTGTGTAATGGAGACAACGTGGCATGTAACTCTTTGAGAAAGAAGATGTACAAAGTTTCATACTCCGTTCCACAACTTTCATATACAAGACACACTGGTCATAATAAAAAAATATAGATTGTAGTAAGTCTTTTCATCCCCTTGAACCTGATTTCTCAGCTGGCCATATTAGCCTAAGGATAGCCACCTCACAAATCTATTACTAAAGACAAATGAGTTAATATCTGTGAATGTTCACCTCCTGTCTTAATTTAGCAAACTGTGAGGGCTCACCACTATTTTAGAATGAACTAACCATGACTCTTGCCTCCAAGCCACTTACAATCTGGTGGAGGGGGTAAAACTCATGTAGTAATAGCAAACAATAAAAAGGGTATGAAAATAAATATGAGTGAGGGAATGGTATTATCAGACCAACTTTAGAAAGAGATATTGAATGGATTCTTCAAGGATTAGATCTGGAATCAAGGACTGGAATTACAGGTGAAGAGAATGATTTGACTATCTGTGATCTCTGTGCTTTTCTGAATCAGCAACCTTGGCAAAAGGTCTCCAAGCCACATTCTTCTATGGCACCTCAGCAGTGTTTTAGGAATAAACAGAATAACTGGTTTCCTACTTAGTACCTGAAGCTTGTAATTCAGCATAAATTTTTGAGTGCATTTTTTAAACCTCTGGGAATCTACTGTAAAATTGCACTAATTTATGGAAAGAGAAATAGTATAAATTCTTACCTAGCATTCACACCTTTACATGTATAAATTCCTCATATTGTTATTCTGTCTAAGAGCTAACTGAAAGCCATAGACTAAGAAATGAGAATGTTTAAAAGAAACAATGAGTGGGCAGAGCAAAGGGATACTAGCCCTAGCTGGAGGTTCTGGTGAAGTATTTCTGACAGCCAAGGATATTAGGATGACATTGGGTATTCAGAGGAAAGAGAACCGAAAGGTCTGCTGGTGGCAATGTAATAATATCTCATTTTCCAGCTTATATTTGAGCCCCATCAACTCTCCAGCTTATATTTGAGCCCCATTGTATCTCCAGAGATACAATATTTGCTCAGAAAACACATAGACTATGAGGGATAGGAACTAATAGAGGCAGTCCCTGTAAGCTCAGGCTTCCCTGACCTCTACAAGTATAGATCTTTGATTTGACCTAGAGTATGTATGTACAAGTTTGCTTGAAAGCAGAGAGCTTGGTTTTCACTAAGGGATCACAAAACAGAGGCTGTTGGCACTAAAGACTCATATCGCCCCAACCCTTACCTGTTCTGAGCAGGCTGACCAGATTTGAACTGTAACTACCAGCAATGGCTTGCTGCAATTATTATTATTATTTTTTTTTTTTTGGCCCACAGAAATCCACTTAGTCCTGTGAGCGAAGTGCAGTTGAGTTAATGCCTCCTGTTAGAATGTCCTTAAGCAAAGGCTAATGTGAATTTGTGGATAAATAGCCTGGTCATCACCTTGGGTAGGATATCGCTGATACAAACTCTTAAACTGATTCCCAGTGTTTTCTTGTGGAACGTTGCTCAAGCAGCCCAAAGCAGTAACATGCTCAATAACACACCATTCACTGGTTTCATTCCCTTTCCTTACCTCTCCATTCTCTTGATGGAGTTTCCTGGGATCACCTCCCAAAAAAGCTATTTGCACTAGAATCATCATGTCAGAAAAGCATCCTACCCATTACAGAATTTCATATAATATAGGTGAAATGTGCACCATAGTTTCCTGTTCAAGTTCTGGCATACTTTTGCAAAACGTAAGACAACTTCATAGCATTTTATAGTTGAAAAAAAAGTCTTAAAACTACTTTAAATACTACTACATTTCAACCCAAAGAAGCCAAGTAAGAAACCCATTAATAGTAATGCTTTGCTCTTGTGCATAATTTTGCACTTTTTTAAAGCACTTTCCCGTATTTAATCATATTTGATCCTCATGACAAGCCTGTAAAAAATGTAGGGCAAGTGTTAGCTTGAGGGACAGTGTGGAGTGGTGGAAACAGCTCTCTGAACTGGGAGTCTAGAGGCCTGATTCTGTAAGTAATTACTAGTACAACCACAGGCAATGCCTTAACCCTCTCTGGGCCTCAGTATCCTCATTATGGCATGGGGCCTGGTCTATGGGATTTCTAAGATTACTGCAACTATTAACATTCTATGAGTCCCAAAAGACAGAAATAGAGGTTAGAGTATGTGGGTGTGGGATAGCTTTCTTGGAATTAGACAGTGGTCAGTAGCAGAACCAAGACTAAAAATAAGATCTAGTAACTTTACAGAAAGAGTTCATTAAGTAGCACTGATGAAGAGCCTCTCATACCAGCTATTGAGAAAAAAATATCTATTGCACAGTGCTCTCAGTCCTGAAAAAATCCTGCAAGGTATACTTTATCCTCCTTTTACAGATTAGGAACTCTAGACTCTACTTGGCCTATGTCATGAGATGCCTTAGAGCTCCTGACGTTTTCACCCCACTTATGTGATTCCACAAATGTCCTTGTTCCACTAAACAAGTGTTTTCCCCCCACACATCTCACATCAAGAATATCATGACAAAGTAGAAGTTTGATATGTATGGGATCAAACCCTGAGTCCTCTGATTGTATCTTCTCATCTATAAAATGGACATCATTAATCACTTATGGTTTCTGAAAGTATTAAAAAGTAATAATTAAATCTTTGGAATATGATTTCTCCCAAGTATGTTACTCTTCTTATCTCCACCCTGCCAATTTTTTCACCAAACTAGTAAACCCTAGCTCCCTACAAAGCCCATAGTTGCAGCTTCATATACCTGAAATCTGCCTCTTTCCTACAAACACAAACAAGTAAGCCTAGGAAGTTGGGTGGTACATGGAAAACATGAATATTTTGCAAATTCATGTTTCCTTGTCTTGTCTCTTTTATGATCTAGCTTATTAAGATTGCAGAAAAGTCTCCTCTATCTATTGTTCCAGAATTCTTATTATATTTAAGTATTTTGCATTGCCTGCTTTTTCAACCTTTTAACCATGAGCTTGAATGTATTCAAACATATGCACGTATGTGTAAAAATTAGGTATGAAGGGGATTATTTCACTCAGTTTCAAATTCTGCTATTGCATGGTTCATAACTAGTGGACTATGACTGTACCATAAGGCTAGTGGGACATGTTCCCTGTACCAGGGAAATTATATAATAATTATATTCTAGCTTAAATAACATCAGAAAAAGTTTAATTAAGACTTTTAATTAATAGTTGAAAGATTAATCAATCAATAATTATAGAAATGATTATATGGTATAATTGAGCTTAATTGGAGGGGGCTGATTAATGATCAGAATAAAACTTTCAGATTCCCTGTCTTAAAAATATTCAGAAATGATGGATTTTGGCTCATAGAATTAAAAATAAATGCCAGGATTGTAGATGATAGGTCCTTGGCAACTAGGCCATGAAAGGGAAAATATGTGATTGAAGTAAAAATAAAAAATTCTATTTTTTAGCTTGTACATCATAATACTGCTAATTTCTACAACTTTGAGATTGAGGTAGAAAAATATGCATCCAAAGAAGTCTGTCTACAAAAAAGAAAAAAAAAAGAAATGGCTTGAGATAGTTTTCTTTGGAAGCTAATTTCTCAGGGTGTTTTTTTTCCCTCAGCTCCAAGGGCGAAATGGTTGTGTGAATTCAAATGGCATTCTTATCAAAGCATTATAGGAATAGATTTGGTAGAGGATCAGATATCTCAAAGAGACAGTCCCTGTTTATAAGACGAAGATTCCTCTCACTTCTGACTGATCTGTTATAATCAAGTCCAAGTGGCTATTGAGACCAATATCAATTGTACTGAGGATGGTTCAATTCTCTTTGGAAAATAGGTAGGTGATCTCATTTCAGGGTCATTTAACTGATGAAGATAAATCCCACATTGCATAACACAGATGGAGATCTATACAAGGTCTGTCCAAAAAGTATCCGGCCATGTGATATGAAAAATAGAGACATTTACTAAAGAAGATAAAAGAAACATTGTACATAGAACAGTGATGCCCCAGTCCCCTTCAAAGTGAGCATTTTGGGACCTCACACAATTCTCCAAATTGCCATCAGCTTACCCCATTAACTTTCCTGAATCACATTAGCAGTTTGAAATTTCTTTCCTTTCAAAGGTGATTTTAGTTTGGGGAAAAGACAGAAGTCACAGGGCACCAAATCTGGGCTGTAGTGGGGCCGAGTCACCTGGGTGATTTGATGTTTCACCAAAAATCTCTGCATGAGACAGGATGCATGAGTCGGTATATTGTCATGATAAAGCTGCCAATTACCAGTTGCACAGTGGCAGCCTTCTCAATCATCCAAATACTTTCCATGGAGGAATGTTCAAGTTTAATGCAAAATTGATGCAGATTTGTTTCTCTACTTGCTCAGTCATTTGAAATACCACACAGTACACATGCTCACTCAATGGCATCTACCATCCCCATTGACTAGTACAGTGAAGTTGTCATTGTTCATGCATATACATTCCAGTCCACTCTCCTTGGCTGCCAGGTTACATCAATGTCATGCAAATCATCCTCATTATATTAACAATAGCTGGACTTTTTCCAGACAGACCTTATATCTACAGAGGGATAAGGGATATAAGCAATGACTCTAAAGAGTCATTGCTTTTCTGAGTAGATGGTACCACATTATTGATCTTATACACCATTCCAGGAAACAAGCCAAATATAGTCCCAACATCTCTGAATACACACAAGCTCAGTTATACGGGAAAACAACCTCACATAGTATTTTCAAGTCTTTCAGCCTACCAGAATATCAACTTTGGCTACATATTGGGAGTTGACCGCTCCCACACTTACCAATGATTTCCTCATTTTCTCTTGTTCCCCCTCCAACTTGTATTTGTACTTTCAATCTAAACAATCCCAGTCATGTCAAGGGTTCTATATGCAAAAATATTTAAATAAGAAATTTATGAACTTAATAAGAAAGTTTGTATTGATTACCTACTGTATGTGTCCAAACATATAGTGGTCACTGTGGTAGATGCAAAGGAATCATTTTATACTTGTACCTTTAACTTCTGTAACTCTACCATACATTACTTGAGAGAATTATGTAGTATTAAGAGTAATGGAATGAAAACTGAGAGCTAATTTGCCATATTTGCTGTTTGGTTCTGGTTAAGTTATCTAAAGTCTCTTGATTTCTGTTGTTATATCTGTAAAAAAAATGCTGATTTTCCCCCCATAGCTCATTGCCCCATTGCAATGCTGCCATGGAATTGTGACAGTATCTAGAGCTAGTTCAGACTTTACAAGCTGAAAATTCAGAACCCCAATAAGTCTGGCCTCACTTCAGACACTAATCACAAGTTCTGAGGTTCCCAGGCCACCCACACTTTTGACCAACAGGTGACAAATTTGGCAGTTATCACCTGTGGTTTGATAATTCACTAGAACAGCTTTGTAAGAATACTAACAGTAATTGTTTTGTTATGAAGGACAAAAATCAGGACCAGACAAAAGAGGGTCCTATGGGTGAGGTCTAGGATGGTCCTAAATATGGAGCCTCCATATCTTCTCTTCATGGAATCACATACTAGGAAACTCACTTGAGTCTCATCATCCAGAGGTTTTATTGGTGTTTTCTTATACAGGTATGATTGATTTAATCAATGGCCATGTGATTAGACTCATACTTCAGCCCTTTTTAACTCTCCAGAGTTGAGTGATTATGTTGATATTCCTGGACTTAAAGCTCAACTGTATAATAACATGGTTGGTTTTTCCAGAATGGCCAGCCCCATTCTGAACCATGAAAAGGCCCATCATGAGTTACCTTGGTAGCATAAATGGAGGTGTGGCCACAGGGTCACACCATGAATGACAAAGATAACCCCTATCACTCACAAAAACTCCAAGAAATTTTCTCAAGGACTCAGAAAAATGACTAGATAATTATTTTCATTATACAATACCACTGAGTGTTGTGTTAAATAAACCAGATAATATATGTAATGGTGTTTTATTACTTTAAAATATTAAGCAAAAGTTATGTCATAATTTATTACTAGAAAATAAGAAACCAATACAAATTTTATTTTACTCACTGTGACACTATATCACAATTTCAGAAGAGTAATGTCAATGCTGGCTTCAGCAGTCAGAAGAATTTCATAGCTGAGATAGGGCTAAGATTTGGTTTTGAAGGATAATTGTAATTTGTTAGAAAGACAAGATCTCTTATATACCATGTACACTGTTGATGCAATCAAAATAATTCAACAAGTAATAAAAATAGGCTTGCTGACTGATCTTTTCCTCTTTAATATATTGCTGTAGTGCTTTATGAAACACAGCTCAAGAGAACCTAAGGATTTTCCTTCAAATGCCCATGAAAATCAACCTATAAAGGAAGTAGAGGAGGGACAATATACAGAGTCTCCATTTTCTTCTTCAGTGTCTATTTGGGCCAAAAGAGCACCAACCTGTGTGGTACCTGGATTATGGAGAAGCATGATTCCATTCTTATCTCTGCTAATTTTTAGTTTGATTAATTTATATAAAATATTCACCTTCTAGAAACCAAGTTTATGCACCTGCTAAATGAGAACAGTATCTGCCATGTCTACCTCACAAGGTTATTTTAAGATCCAAAAGTGCTTTATAGATTTAACAAATTATCTTATTTTAGAATTATGTTCAAAGTTAGAAATTAGAAAAGGTTGAAAATAGAAAATACATCTAGTAGTATTGCTGTCACTCTCAGAAAATACTCCTGCTCCATTAGGAAAAGTTCTAGTCTTTCAACTTATTGTTAGGAAATTCCAAAAAATATATTGGAATATGTTTTATAGTTTTTTGCATAGCTAATGAGAGACAAAACTAATATATATTTCCATAAACAGGAAATATAACACTTCTTTCAGACATAGTGATGTAGTGAATGAGTGAGTGACCCTACTGGATAGGATGGCACCTCCATCATTCTGATCATGAAAACCATGACAGAGGGAAGTAGAAGTGTAAAAAATAACCATAGTGCAATTTGCTACTGTGGTAAGTGCTGTGATGACGTCTGCTAAGAGTGTTGTGGAAATTTGAATATGAGAAAAATTAATTCTGACTGAGGGAAAGGTCAGGACATGATTCAGAAAAGTGATGATTGTACTCGGTCTTGAAAGACAAGCTGGGTTTTCAGAGGCAAAGAGGGGGCCATGTGTGCATTTCAAACATAAGCTCCAGCATGAGCAAAGTGTGAGGGCTGGGAGAGCAGGGCAGTTGTGGGGATTGTGGGTGAGTGTCAAAGCCAGGATGCGAGAGCCTTGGAAAAAACATTGCGAAAATCCTTCACAGCTGAGAAACATACAGTAGGTGTATATGTGTGTGAGGAGTGGTTGCTGATCACAACTTTGTTTTAGAACTATCACCTTTCCTTTGGTGAGAAGAGTTGAATGGTTAATGGACCAGAGAAACTGAAGTTAGGGAAACATTTCAGAGAGTGACTGTAACAAATGATTTTTGTTCAGTACTTAGTATGTGCCACAATATTCATCACCTGCTAAATGCATTGGTGCCTTAAATTCTTCAAGTAATTATATAAGGCAAATACTCTTGTTATCTTCTCTGCTTATACAAAAGGGAGTGGGGGCCCAGAGACTGAAGTGAATCAACCTAAGTGGTACGAGGCCATTTGGGTCTATATTCATGTTTTTTAAATCACCACAAGCAGACCAGGGTCCCAATTAAAGCAGTCAACAAAAAATAGAGAAATGAGAGGTCTGTGCTTGACTGAGAGAAATTTTAGAAATATAATCTTTTGTTTTCTGAGACTTGGTAAATAGTGGGGCTAAAGGGGTAGGGATAGAAAGGAAAATAATGACTATGGTTTTAACTGGTTGAGTTTTGGACCTGTATAGGACTTGTCTACACATTTAAGAATCATTAACTTTCAACGATAGCTGCAACCACAGAAATTCATGAACTTGTCAAGAAAGAGAATGTATCATAAAATGAGTAGAGGCATTAATTACATAAAGAATTTTAGTTCAGTTGGGAATGTGTAGAGCCAAAGATCTGGACATCCCTTCTAATTCTGAGCCCAACTCTTTCCATCATGGATTGTGCAGGCTAAGGTGGGTGTCATCTGCTCTCATCACAGTCCAGAGTTTTGACATTGGCTTCTCACCAAGTTCACCATTGCAAATGAAAGTAAGAGGCCATGGCTAAAGGCCTGGCACTGTTGGGAGACATTTAATTACTTTAAAATCTCTACAACTTGGAGATCATAATGGTTAATGGTGTAATCAGATGGAAGGTGTAGAATTTTGAATAGTAGAGATTATGTCACTAGAGTAGATTGTTACTCTGTTGGAAATGATAAAACCTTAGTGTATAAATGGAGCATACCTTAAGCACTCATAAATCAATGCTTGATAAAATGCATCAGTGTATAACTAAGTAGATTTTTCGTATGGTAGGTTGAACCAACTGATAATAGTATACTGCAGGACTCAGTGGAATTATGGGCAGGGTTCTATACATAAAGAAGTGTTGGAGCTGGACATTGCTGTATAAAAAGCTGAAGTGTAGGTATCCCAACATTTTTAAAGCTGTGAGCTACATAACATAGATATAAACTGGAAAGATGCTAAGGCAGCATCAAAAGTACAAGTATGAATTAGGCTGAGAAATTTTCTTCAGTGTTCTTAGAATCAAGAAGTTTTTCTGAGTTGAGAGTCTTCTGGTTTTTGGAGAACATTACTCTATTTTTTGAAAAGAAAAAAAAAGGGGGGGGGGAAGCACTTGGAAGCCTAGCTTAAAGAAGTAAGTTGACCAGGAGCAGGGCCTGCCTGTGATTTTTGGAAATCCTGAAATAGAGAAGACTAAGAATTTTGAGCCCAATGAGGAGCTTTCTGATTATACTTCCTGGTACCTTATATACCTTCCTTGTGGTCTTTGTGGTACCCTGTATAAAATAATGTGTCATCATTGGCATGTTGGCAAATGTCATAGTGGACATGCTGTATAGCCTGGCCCTGACAGTTCAAGGAAAGAGTAAGGCATGTTATCACTTAGTCTCCTAGAACTAAAATATGAAGAACATTTCTAGACCACATAAAAGTCACTTTTGAAAAACAAAGTAATTATATGACACATTTCTTGATGAATCCTTTCATGCTCTATGTTTATCTCCTATATGAAGTCTTCCCAACTACACCAGTGATAAAACATCCTCTGTGCTGAATTCTTGTAACAGCTACTGTCTTCACTACAGAGTCCCAGAACGTTTGTGTGTGAAGAACACTTAGA
Organism: Carollia perspicillata; assembly: GCA_004027735.1. Taxonomy (NCBI): domain Eukaryota; kingdom Metazoa; phylum Chordata; class Mammalia; order Chiroptera; family Phyllostomidae; genus Carollia; species Carollia perspicillata. The sequence goes on from PVKM010001734.1 coordinate 57,131, forward strand.
AAACACATAATTAAACAATATCCCCAGATTCAGAAGCTACATGCAAGATACTTGGAAGACTGTCTCCAACTCAAGTGATCTATTAGTCTGAATATCCAGCTATGTAACTAACATGAACAAATCAGAAGAATGAAGTGGCATGACCAGGGCAGGAAACAATGGGTGGTATGGGACAGCCAGGCAGGAATAGATGGGGAGTGGTAGGACATGGGCAATGACATGCAGATTGAGAAAGCATTGGCATGGCATACTAAAGAACTGGACACCATGCAAAATTCCTGACTGCATAAAACTTGGTCAGGAAAATATTATCAGAAAAATAATTCCTGAGATCATGGGACAGAGGAGATCAGAGGGTTTAATTACAAGGATCATGAATTACTCTGGGCAAGCAAAAATAAGTTCTGAAATAAAAAGAATTTACTTCATATTTTTTCACTATCAAATGACTTACATTGTTTCCATTGTGAGTATGTTTTGTTTCTTGAGTTAGGTTCTAAATTCACTAAGGACAAGAACATGGTTGTCCTTTCAACCCAGAGTTTAGCAGAGGGTGGGAGTTAGTGAAAGAACATCAGATGAGCTTTGAGTTACGTGTGCAAGCACGCAATAGGTTTGGGGAGATCATATGATAGGAAGCACCCAAATCTTATTTTAATACACATGCATGTTCCAATTCAACTAAATTTAAGATATTACATAAGTCACAAATTTGGAGACCTTTAATTTATTCAACTATAAACTGTGAGAATTACATTTGATATACAAAAGGCCTTTTCACCTTTAATGTTCTCTCATTTTGGTTTCCACAAACTCAAGCGAGTAGTTATATTTACTGTCTCCAAACTCTTGCTCAATCACATCACATTGGTTGACTATTGTGTTACCATCAACCACTGTACCCTTGACAATTTTACAATTTGGATACAGGAGGTTTGCGTTGTTCAGAAGAAGCCTTAAGGTTCAAAGTTCATTCATATTTTCCATATTGACCCTTGAACTGGGGAGTGCTAAATGGCCTCCTCATGCATCAACTTAAAGAAAAATTGACCTTCAATTATACATAGCTTGAGAAGAAAACAATGCAATTATTTAATTTTTGTAGTCTTAAAGTTTCATTCAATACATTTGGGTTACTTCAGACTATCTGTAGTGCGGAAAAAGTGAGTTAAAACAAAGTGTCTCTCTCTATGTGTGGTTTTTAGATTTTGTAACTACTGTCACTTGCTAGAATTAACATCCTTCTTTCTGAATACCAGAGTCAAAAGAAAGCGAGTGAAAGGGGGTTCCCGAAGGAAAAGAAGGAATATTCCCTTGTTACTGTGAATGGGCAAGGTTAAAGTGCTGTGCTTATCTCCTGCTGTTCATACTTTCCATCCCATAGTCATAGAAAAAGAAAGGCTCAATCAGGAAACACCCTTTCACTGTGGCACGCTTACTCTTATGAGTGAAAACTGTCCTGGTGGGAGAGCAGCAGAACTGGGATGTCCTTAAAGGGAAGTTGCCCATTTCTACTGAGAACTGATGAATAAACATCCACCTCTGGTAGTCGTGTGGATTAGGATTATTCCTCATAGAAGACTTCAGAATTTGACTTACTTTTTGCTTACTTTCTGTTTTATCTTAATACTTTAAAAGTTATCAGTGGGAATATTAGGTTCTAGACAATATGAGAGCTATGTGCATGCAAATTATAGGAATTGAAAAAAATGCATAGCTGCAGTTGGATCTTTGTATGTGAAAGGCAAGATCTGGCTGCTGCTAAAGAGGCTGGAAAATGAGAGGTGACCTTCCTGGTTGTTAGTTCCTGGGGAAGATATTTAACAAGGGTGAGAGAGATATAGCAGGGCAGGCTTCGGCAAGTATCTTCTATTCTCTCAGCATGAGTTTCCTTGTATATGAAGCAATCTGAGCAAGATTCTTTTTAGCTCTAATATATAAATATATACTTTATGCAAGCTTGATGTTTGTAGTAGGCCAAAAAAAAAAAAGGTCCCCAATGATGTCCATGTCCTAATCCCTGGAACCTGAAATTATATTAGATTATATAACAAAGAAGGATAGCAGTTGCAGATGGATTTAACTTTCTTATTTGGCTGGCCTTGAGATGGGGAGTATTTTGAATTATTAGAGTGTGCCTAATACAGTCCCAAGGGTCCTTGCAAAAGGAATAGAACTGCAGGAGAAATTACCAGAGGGATGGCAGCTTAAGGACCCAAATTGCTGTTGCTAGCTTTAGAGATAAAGGAAGAGGGCACAAAACAAGGACTGCAACAGCCTCGAGCAGCTAGAAAAGACAAGGAAGCATATTTTTCCCTAAAGCTTTCAGAAAGGAACACAGCCAACACCTTGATTTTAGACTAGTGAGACCCGTTTTAAACTTCCTACCTCCAAAACTATAAAATAATAAAACTATATTGTTTTCAAGTCACTAAATTTGTCATAGTATCACCAGAAAATTAATACATTTTTAAAGCAGTAATCATTTCAAAACAGTTGAAGTTATTTTAAGAGCTAAATAAAGTAATTTAAAATAATAACAATTTTTACATGAATACGTTTTATCCCAATCATTATTAGGTATTCAACTACTTACGTAAGTAATGGTCATTTGATCTGAAATTTTCTATTCATTCTTCAACATACAAAACCCACAATTCTTAAAAATATCATCATTAGGTGAACAAAAGCACAAGAATCACTCCCTAAAGTCAGTTGGTCCACTTCTAAATAAAATAATTAATTAATTAACTTGCAGGTAAGTTACTTAGTTTTGGGATTATTTAAAAATATAGTGTTACCTTCCAGACTTTGTACAAATACTCATCGACCAAAGAATGATGCAAAGAGACTTTCAAGACCTTTCAAATGAATCAGTCTTTCCTTCCCACCATCATAAGCCTCTTTGAGACAGTTACTGTAAATAAACATGAACTCAGTTTTCTCTACCAAGCCACACCCACTTCCCTGAGGGTGTTTGCAGAGGCAGTGCCCATGACCTCGATCTCATTCTAACATTCACTCCACATCAACTGAGACTAAGGATTGAAAAAAATATATATGCCAGGGAAACTGTGTGGAGACAGCAGCTTTGAGCCTTTCCAACGAACTCCTCCAAAATGCTCCTAGTTTGACCCATATGCAAGTTTTGTGAGGCTGGAAGAAAAGGAATTCTTGTCTCCATTTCATAATGGTTGTAGATCTTGTGAAGGGGTATGTATCTAGTCAAAATTACAGCTGCTTAAGTTAGACTCGTATCAGCAGTTAGCATCAGCTCTTACAAATTAGCCCTCAGATCTTACTTGTACATCTATATCTATCTGAATGTGTGGATAAAAACAGCTCTCTCACTTACAGAATTATTGTTGTCAATATAAATTGGAATAAGTCATAAAAAGGTTTTTTATATCATTTACTGTAGCATCGAAAAGAATAAAATACTTACAAAAAATTTAACATTGAAGGCAAAACTTGTACTCTAAAAATATACATTGCTAAAAATTAATGATACAAATAAATGAAAAAATATCTTATTTATGGGTTAGAGACCTTAATGTTACAATGACTATACTACTCAAAATGATTTACAAATTCAGTGTAATCTCTATCAAAATCCTAACAGCCTTTTTTTTATAGATAGTAAAACCAATTTTAAAATTCATAAGGAATCTTCAGGAACTCTAAATGGCCAAAACAATATTGAAAAAAAGAAATATATTTGGAAAAATCACACTTTCTAAATTCAAAACTTAGTACAAAGCTATAGCAATAAAAATGGTGTGGCACTGACATAAAGATAGACATAAACCAGTAGAACAGAACAGAGGGCTCAGAAATAAACTCTTTGACATGTCAGTTGCTGCTTTCAAGCCTGTCAAGGCTTCTTAATAAGGAAAGGAGTATTTTCAACTAATGGTGCTGGAATAATTGGATGTATACAGAGAAAAGAATGAAATTTGATCCTTACATAACATTATATAGAAAAATTAACTCAAAATGGATCAGAGACCTAAGTAGAAGACCTAAAATTCTAAAACTTTTAGGAGGAAAGATTGGAAAAACATTTCATGACATTGGGTTTGGAAATGATTTCTTGGATAGGACATCAAAGGTATAGACCAAAAAGACAAAAAATAACTAATTGGACTCAACAAAATTAAAAACATTCATGCATCATAGGACACTATCTAAATACTGACAGGCAGCTCACTACAGAAGGAAAATATTTGCAAACAATATATTTGAAAAGACATTAATATCAATATATAAAATGTATACAATTCAACAACAACAAAAAAAATTCAAAATGATTAAAGGACTTGAAGAGATATGAATCCAAAGAAGACATGCAAATGTCCAAAAAGCTCTTAAAAAGATAATAAAACATTTTAGTCACTAGAGAAATGCAAATCAAAACCACAATAAGATAGTACTTCACACACATTAGAATAACAATTAATTTAGAAAAAGGAAACACCCTTGCTAAATGTCAATGATATGAAGAAATTGAAATTCTCATGTATTGCTGGTAGAAATGTGAAATTGTGTAGTTATTGTGGGAAATAGTTTGGCGGTTCCTCAAAGAGATAAACAGAATTATTATATGACGTGGCAATTCTACTCCTAAGTACATACCCAGAAGAATTGAAAGAGGAATGAAATTGATCATTTAGACCCATTTTTCACAAAGCTTTAGAGCTTTTGATCACAAAGGCCAAAAGGTGGGAACAACTAAAGTTTGCATCAACAGGTAAATGGGTAAACAAAATGCACTATATACATACAAAGAAATATTTACACAACCTTACAAAGAAATAAAATTCTGATACATGTCACAACAGGAGTGAATGTTGAAGATATTAAGCATGATAAAGTAAGCCTGACAGAATAGGACACATATTATATGATTCTACTTACAAGAGGTACCTACAATAGGCAAATGAGGAGAGACACAAAGTAAAACAGAGGTAATCAGCTGTCCATGAGAGGGGGACATTGGGGGTTATTGTTGAATGGGTATAGAATTCCTGATTGGGCTAAAAAAAGTTCTGTAAACATGTAGTGGTGATGGATGCATAACACTGAGAATGTACTTAATATAACTGAGTTATACTCTCAAAAGTGATTAAACAGTGAATTTTGTTATGTATATTTTACCACAATAAAAATGCAAAAAAACCCAGTTTGAAACTTTTAAATAATAACAGAATTAGCTAAGATTTACTATGCATTTAATTTATGCCATGTATATTCTGATGGCTTTACCAGAATTAAAAGAATTAATTTTTCAATCTTCACAATATCAGGATATGGGAGGTATTATTATTATACCCTTTTTAAAAAATGTTGAAACAGAAGTTTAATGACTTGACTAAAATCGGGTAGTACGTGTTTGCAGTGGCAGGGAGGGGGAGCCTCAGATATAAATCAATAAAACGTGGTTCTAGATCCATGTTCTTAGGCTGCCTCCAAATCATTCTGATGCTTCTCAAATCATTGCCTAAGGTTAAAAATGTTTTCAATTATGGTAAGTTTACGACGTATTCTATACACAATATTTTCAGAACCAATAGAGTTTCAGCTCTATTTCGTGAGGACTCATTCTGGGGTTTGGGTTTCAATTCAGTAACTTCCTAGGGAGATTTGCTGTGGGTGCCGAGCACTAGCTTTCTTCCCTCCTGTCAGACAAGGTCCACGCAGTGCCAATGCCCTGGGGAAGGTAAGCAAATAGATTACTTTCCCTTCAACTTCCTCTTTACTCTTCACAGTACTGGTGTCCCCATTTGCAGCTCTAGGCTTTTCCAAAACTGGTTTCTACAAGGGATGCCTGTATGGATATTTCAGATAAACTGGAGTCTAAAAATTTGTATCTTTAAAGCCAGTCCCACCAGAGCTTCTGAAAAAATGACCCCTGAAAGCAATTGCCTATGACTCTGCAGTCTCTAAAATGACAAGCGAATCTTGGAAAAGTTACTTTCTTCCTGGGGAAGTCATTCCTTCATCTTGAAGTAGAAAATCTAACTCCTTAAGAAATCAAATTTTTCTAATCTTAAAACTTTTCATTCTGCGACCCACACATGACTTCAGAGAGAACAGACATGTGCCATGTCTGTGTTACAGATGGCTCCTGTATCCTGTATCATTTGATATTTCTCTCTGTTCTGCAGTTAGATGGCTCTGATTCTTCATGAAAAGCTTCATTTCTATGGCAGCTTTTATAAAGCACATAACTGCACATGGAGGAAAGGAAAGAGAACAGAAGGAAGAGGGAACACGGTCTGCTTTCCACCAGATAGTGAAATGTTCTACTAATCTTTTTCACACCTTGTGGAGTTTCAATTTTCCCTTAAAATGTGGATTAAACAAAGTTGCCAAAAAACATATGCTTCTGTGTCAAACATTTCACTTATTTGGGAGGCTGGAAGCAGCTTGAGAGGGCTCACTGTCTCTGCCTGAGTAAATGAAGCAGGGTGGTGTGGGTTTTCAATTGGAAACTTCTCCTTAAGTCTGAGGTGTGAACACTGGAGGTGTGGGCGTGGGACTGGCCATGGGTGAGCTGCAAGGACACCCCTGGTGTTGCTCCCAGAGGGCAGAGAAATCAGGCCCACTGCCAACTTGGATAATGGCTACACCTCTTTGGGCTGTGATGTTATCATATTTCACAACGAAGCAGGGTTGTGGTGAGTCAGTCCTTGATACAGGAGGCTTCCAAGGCAAATCCTCTGCTGTCGACACACAAGAAGTGGGAGGACGAAAGCTAGGAGCTCAGACACAGCTGTTCCAGAAACGTAACTGTTTTGGTCTGTCCTAACTCACCCTAACCCTGAGGGTGAGTGTCAAACAAACTTGAATTTAAGAGCAATACGGCGTTTTAACAGAATATGTGGGAAATAATTTTTTGACTCATAGCACGGAGACCTAAGGTAGTAATTCTTTACAAACTACTAGCTTTGGGACTCTGAGATATTAATTTAATCTCTCTGAACCTCAATTGCCTCATTTGTCAAGTAATATGCCTATCCTGTGTTTTGCCCAGGGATGTTTTGAAAATAAAATATGTATGAATATATAATTATAATCTGACAAATAACATCTTGTCTTTCTTAGTTCTTTGATTAGATCAATATGAATAATAGTAATATCAGATATTTATAGGGTATTTTCTATTTCCTAAAAAATGAATTTGAGTTTTTAGATAAATCATAACAAATAATCTTGAATCAACCACTCTGTAAATTAGGCAACAGTGTTCCCAGTTCACAAACACAATCGAAATCTCTGAGATCTAAAATAAATTTTCCTAGATTATTATACTAATACTTGGTAGAAAAAGGAGGAGGAAGAAAAACGAGGAGGAGGGGGTAGAAGTACAGGGAAGAAGAAGAGGAAAGAAAAGAAAATGAGGTATTCAAAGCTCAGTTGCTTGATTTCCAAGTCACACTCTCTCTTTCATACTATCTTCTGTCATTGATAACAGAGTAAAATTTCACCCAATCCTTATTTCTCATTTTATTTACCATATTATATTTCCAAATCACTTGATATAGTGAGTATTAAATCCCTTTTCCTGGCCCTTACTAATGGCAAAGTGTCTTTAATGAATTCATAAACAAAAAGTAGAATTATTAAATGACTTGCAAGTCAACAAACACTGAATTAACTTCTCTATTTTTGCTATACAACATTACTTATTTTTTAAAAAAATTTATGTATTAATTAATTCATTTATAATAGAAACACTTAGAGCACAGGGCTGGAGTTATACCATCCTGGATTGAGACCCTGCTCCTCCACTTCCAGAATTTCTCCAAGTCATTCAACTGCCTCATAAGTCAGTGTGTCACCACAGGTTGGAACAATACAGTACCGAACGGTTATTGTGAGAATCACATGTCTATGGACAGATCTCAGGACAGTTTCTACTATGTAGTGGGTGCTGTGCAATATCAGCTTCCTCTTATGCATCAGTGGACTGAGACCTGCCTTAGCAGTAGAATAGTGGTGGGTACATATCCCTGTCCAAATTCCATCCTCAGCTTCCTATAAATAGCAGTTACCATTGCCTACATGAACCTGCAAGGAAACTAATTTATTTCATGGAATTATACCATTAGAGCTGTATTCTCTTTGTTTTTTCCTGGAAGGTTTTTCAGTCTTTCAGAGTCCCAAGGGGGAATAAATTGCATATGAAGTTTATAATAATCTTAGTTCAGAAAAAATGTATAGAAAAGTGTAAGTGGAAAGGAAGCAGTGGTGTAAGAGGCCAGGGTCAGGAGAAAGTACACTGTTACGTGGTGGAACTGCACTAAAACACACCCTGCTTTCTTCAGGGACTATCTCCGATTTTTGTCAGGAGCAGATCCAGCGTCACAGTGATTTTAGTACAAGATCATATTTATAAAGAAAGCACAGCTGTCTGTCTTTCCAGCTTTGTCCTTTTCCCTGTATCCCTGGTTCCAGGGGTGTCTAACCTCTCCTGAAAGGCTCTCAAAAGTACTTGACATCCACAATTCCAAAATGAATTAATGACATCATTCTTTTTCAGTGATCCCTTCAGGAAATGGTCCCACCTCTCACTGTTACACAAACCAGAATTTCAAGTGTCAACTTGAACTTTTCCTTCAGCCCTTTCGGTTTGATACAATTTTTGTTTTGATAAATATTTGACTTTTTATTCTCTTGTCCCCATTTGTATTGCTTCTAGATTGATCAAAAAATGCATAATATCTCATTTGGGTTACTGTAACAGATACCAAATTCTTCTTTCTTCGGCTGAGACCACGGTTAGTATTAAAGTACAATCAAAATGGAAGACATGGTTTGACTATATCCTTGACCAAACAATCACAGTCGTGTAACCCAAATTTAAAACTGTCCTGATTTCCCCCATAATGCTGACTCTGACCCCAGAAAAAACTTAAGCTTTCTAAATGTCATCGTGACCATACAGTTTTTTACCCAATCAGCTACAAACAAGTCAACTTAGGCAATAAAAAGGAATACAAGTTTCTAGTAACCAATTGTAATAAAAACATGTACTCCCTCATTCATGCTTTATAAACTAAGCTGTAACTGCTGAAAGCTGAGCTTAAAACTACTTTCATTTTGAAGTGTCCCTGTTTGAGGACAGTTTATATCTTGCTCAGAGTAATATTCATATCAGTGATTTCCTTTTGATACTTCCTTCTTCTGCATTGCCATTAAAATATTTTAATATGAATATAATTATGCCACTGCTCTGTTTACTTATTGCATACTTTAAAGTTGAAATGTGATGTTGACCACAGTGCTTCCCAAGGCCTATTCCCTGCCTCTCTTCTCCATGTTGACTCTCAGACAAGTACACATTTCTCCTTGGTACTCTTTCCTGCTGGACCACAGAGCAAAGCTTCTTATAGTCAGAGATGGGGTATAACTTCAATTTAGTATCCCACACACCTAATACAGTGTCTGGTTTAAAGCAAATCTTCAGTAATTGAAAAATTAGTATCATATGAGAATAAGTTGTTCTGGGTTACATTATCAGCTGAAGAGATACTTTAGGCAAAAGTGTCCTCTGCGGCCTGACCAGAAATGCTTCAAACAGATAAGGAATATGTCCTGGGACATAAAGAGACAGTATTTTGTATATTGACTATAACAGGGCAGGTACAGGAGAACCTATAGATAACAATATGCAATGGAGGCAAGCACTGGGGCATTGGAGAAGGATGCATGAAGGGTTCTCAAGGGGCCTGTTTTCTCAACTCTATATGTGACCCTAGGGGCTCCACTGTGTGTCATGACATTTGCTGTAAAACTGGGCTGTGTTTAGGGTAGTTGGCATCCCATATCCCTTCCAGCTCTACAGTTCTGTGACTTGTTGGCAAAGATTATATCATACCATGGTTAGCAATTCTTGATTAATTATATCTCTATAACTTGATTATTTGAGTTTACAGCATGCCTTAAACTACAATTTCAAAACATTCTGGGATGCTGGAGAACATTACCTTTGGGAATTAAAATATAAATCAATTAATTGAGCACTTATTGGGAACCTAGTAGAAGGAACACAGTGTTTTAAATATAGTGAACATTGCAATAAATAGGATGCAACTTCAGTCCTAAGTGATTCTAAAATCCAGCTGAGAAATTAAAATTAAAAACAGGAAAGAAAAGAGAGATGTTCAAGGTCACTGACCTTGCTCAGTGACTACAGTTATACCCTACCCACATAAGACACCAAGGCTGTTGAGTGAGGACTGATAGTGAAAGCATGAATTTAGTTGGACATTTAAAGTTTTTCAAGACTGATGACAAGGGAGAATATTTTGTAATCATGCACCAAGTCAAAAAATGGACACTATCAGGTATGTAATGGGGATTGGAAGGCAAGGGAGAAGTGATCACAGTGTGGAGACAGGATTTCATGGAGGGAGCATGGCCCCCTTCAGAGAGGCTGGGATGATGAAAGGGACAGGACTTGCAGACAGTTGAGAATTAAGCAGACACAGCAAACAACACAACACAGGGACACTCCAGAGTGAGTAGAGAAGCATGTGGAAACAAGGAGCATCCTACCACAAGAGACATGGGTATAAGGAAGAGTGGTGCCCACCATATTCTGAGGGTAATTCAGAATGGCAGTCTTCCCCCATTCACTGAGTGAGCAGACTTGGAAGAAACATGCATTTAAACAATATGACCCAAGATTTCATTTCTATGTCATATTCAATGCTTCATTTTTCTCATTAATGCCCTTGGTCTCTTTGCTTGGGCTCTGTCCATAAATCAATAAATAAGAGTTCTATCTCTCTGTCTAGTTGCCTGTTTATTCTAGAACCAATGCTCCTTTAAACATAAAGACTGGCACCATACCCTTCCTGAGTAGTTCCATACTCCCAAACTGAGGACCCTCTGCTTTCTTTATTCTGGAAGCTACATCATAGCAGAAATACTCTCTGCTCAGCAAGCAATTCTTACACAAGGGACTATGGTTGCATATACAGGGTCTGGCAGAAGTAACGCCATTGTGTGTGGTTTGTAGGGTATGCAAATGTCTCCCACAAGATGGACAGCAATTTGAACATTTCACCTGAAATGTCAGTTTCTGTGCTTGAGTATGATATTGTTATGTTACAGAATTGCATGCTCATGATTGTGTAATAAATATTTTTATGTAATGAAAGGGGCATAATTTGTGCCAGGTCCTGTGTTGTGTGTCCTTGTAGAACAAATACCTGGGTTCTGGCAAAAAAAAAAAATAAATAAACAAAATAAAACAAAAACCCACGAAGCAAATGGAACAGTCATCTTATCTATCTATGGTTATAATGATTTACTCACCCAATAACATTTAGATTTATCTAAATTAGATTCATCTAAATTCTCTTGTCTGTCATCTCTGTTAGAAAACATGAAGATTTTCTTTCTTGTTGATGAAGGAGCTGAGCCTCAATTTGCAGCCTGTTTACTCTGTCTCTCTCTGTCCCTGCCAGCTCCGCACGCTCCCTGTTCACTCTGATACACTTCTGTATGTTTTCACAGGGAGATGGCCCATCCCCAGCTGACAGGGTGCTCCGAGAGAGGGGGATGCAGCCTCAGTTTTAGATTAATGAGCTATTTGACTAGGACATGGCGTTGGTTTAACAGCACCTTTCCTTAAATGTGGTGTGATCAAGAATTTGCAGAAGTTTATTCTTAGCTCTTTCTTTTGGCTTCTGCAACATGTTAACAGCTTGTGCATTTTGTAATGCCTTTTTTCATTGCCATGGTAACCATTAAAACTTAAGGTGTTTGTGACTAGAGATCTGGCCAAGCTATTGGTTGCTGGCATGCTGGAAAGCAGTTCAAATGAAATCACATCCAGTTGGCTGTTTTTTACAAGTGTGCCTCACCATAATTAACCTGGCATATGAAATTCCCACTAAAATAACAAATAATATAACAAAACATTAGGAGATAATTTTTTTACATCAGTGATAGGATTGATAATAGAATACCCATATACAGCAAACTCCTTAGTTGGTTTTAAAATATGATTATGTTGGACACGTGCCAATATGCAGGCAACTCATGACTGAATTTGTATACCCTGAGTTGTTAAGTCTTAGTGAAGGGACAAAAGTTTAATTTCAGAGTCAAGTTAATCAGGTAAGCATAAACTCTAGGAAGATCTCATCGTATATTTGGGTTTGTGTTTAGATACTGTATGATCTGCTCTATCAAAAATGACATGGTAATTAGTGAAGTATCATCAATGTTTGTTCATGTTCCCTGTGCTCAACAAAGCCAGACATGTGCGAAGCAAAACAAAAGTCAAACAAACAAGCTAACACATCCAGCAGAAACAAGAGCAACAAAGATAACTATCCCGGTGACAGACATGGCCACTTAATATAATTTGTTCCTCTTTTTATTTTATTTTCCAGTTCTACAAGTGTTTATGCTCTTCAGCACTACCCTAGACATTGTGGAAAGAACTGAAAACTTATGAGGCAAAGTTCCTATTTTCAGTGAATTTGGCCATCTATTTGGAAATAAGTCTTATGTAAAGGAAACAAAGATTGAACTAAATTATGTGTTAAATATCCTTAGGAATATTTCTGTGAGCAAGTGGGAGAATCACCATAAAGTTCACAGTCAGGCAGTGTTTATATGAAAGGCAAGATCTGGACTTATGTGGAAAGATCAGGCAAGCTTTGGCTAAGCAGACAATAGAATGAGGAAGATGTTTATTCTAAAAAAATATTTTTCATAACACTGCCATCAAGATGGCTGCCTGAAACTGCAGGACACTGTGAGTACTGGACGAGAACATGGTTCACCCTCAGGTTAAGACAACATTTTGTTTAAAATATTGACATTTGGGAATATTTCCTCGTAGCTCCAATGAAGATGGAAGCCTTTCCCTGTCTAATATGAAGATGATGTATTCATGCTGAACACAGAACAAACTTTGGTGCATTCTTATCTTAAGGCAATGATATGTTTTAGTAGAGGAAAATATGAATTTGAGAAACTACCTTGCTGCAATTTGCAGGTATCCTAATGGTACTGCCCACATGAGAGAAGTATGTTTCTTAATAAAGATTTTTACGTACCATCTTTCTTCTCCTTCTCACTCAGTCCAACTACAATGATTAAAATGAAAATTGAGGTTAGTCGAAATAACAGATATAGGCACCCAACATCCATCTGTTGAATAAAATACATTTTGAATAGGTCCCTCTTCAGTTACTTTTCACAAAGATAGCCTCTAATATTGTCTACTCCCATTCTGGACCACTAGCAGGTGCTTATTTAATCATCATCATCATCATCAATTCTAGAGCATTGTGCAAAAGTCTCACTGTTGAAACTGGCAGAGCTACCCTGGATTGTATTATCTGAATTAAAAGTACAATGGATTTCAGCCTTTTATTTGCAGGCGCCGAGATGCTCTGACCAGAGCACTTCCTGCTTTGAGGGTCTCTGCCTTGCCAGCTATTGATAGTAACAGAGCTTTAATGAATCCTCCCTAAATTGATAGGGATCCATTAAACAACGAGAAGTTAGTTTAAGAAATAGCTGATTATATGAGAGCTTTAGGAAATGGAATACCCCAGTGCATGAGTAAATGAACAGGGAAAAGTTCTTTACTTTTCCAGTTGTAGTTGTTCTTTTATCAGATAAATGACCCCAGACAATTATCTGCTTTGCTGTTAGAAACAACAGGATAGATCATTACACCTCTCCCTCCTTCTCTCTCTCTCCTTCTCTCTCTCTCTCCTTCTCTCTCCCCCTCTCCCCCCTTCTCATCTCACTCCCTTTCTCTACCCTCCCCCATACCTTTCTCCTTCTGGCTCTCCATGACATGAAATTCTACCTTAAGAGTATATTTTTGTATGTTAATATATTTATTACTACTATTATAATAAGGAAAAATGTAATCAGTCCCTGGCATATCAGTGTGAATGGGTTTATTACATTCACAAGAAGCAGTTTTGTTGGGGCAAAATGTGCAAAGATCTCTGGGCACTTGGGAATATGTAAGAATGAGGGTAAATGCTCTGAAGTGAGCAAAGAAAGACTTTGGTGGGGAGTTAAAGGCAAATGTGCTATTGATTTATTAATCTGGAGAACAATACTCTCATTCTGGCCTTCAATGACAGAGTCAATTTCATCTCACTAATTTTGTTGTGTCTCAAATTCTTTATCTGCCACACAAAATGCTTGAACAAGATAACCTGTAATTTCCATTTTAAATTTTTATTTATATAGTAATGATAGCAAATTTTCCAAGAACCTGTCCCCTTAGTGAACAATTACTAATAGATACAACAGAATAGATTAATGGCTAGTCCTGTCTAATAGTTTTTAAAAACTCTTTATAGAGTCAGCAAAATTAAGTAGCCCTACACTATTAATATTGATCTGTACTGTTTTCAGTAAAGCCCTGTCTTGAGCAGCATTCTAAGATTGTCCCCAAATTCCTACTCTGCTGAACACACTATGTATAATTCCTTCCTCTTGAAGGAGTGAAAAGCCTGGGAATATGATGAAATAGCAGTTCTCTCCATTAGGCTGTTTTATAAGACTTTGTGTTAGCCCATTATAGAGGGAGGAGAAATTAAGAAGACAGAATTTTAATGGCCTGGAAGAAAGCAAACGTCCATGTTGTGAGTTGCTTTTGGGGATCACATGGCAAAGAACTATGGGTGACTTCTAGGAGTTGAGAGTATTCCCCAGCCAGCTGACAGCAAACAAGGAAACAGAGACCTCAGTCACACCACTACAAGGAAATAAATGCTTCCAATAGCCAGCGAGCATGGAAGGTGATCCCAACCTCAGACAGAAGCCACAGCACCAGCTGATACCATGATTTCCACCTAGTGAGGCCTTGAGATGAAGATCCAGCTGGCGTATATCAAGACTGACTCACAGAAACTGTAAAATAATGAATTTATGTCATTTAAGCCGCTAAATTTGTAGTGATTTGTTATATAGCAATAGAAAACTAACACCAGCCCCAACTACTATCATTTATGTCTTAAGACTGAGTTTACATAAGCAAATGCAAAGTGTCTGATGGGAGAAGACACTAGAAAAATATGCATGGATGCATTTGACTGAGTTAAACAGGAGCTATGGGCAAAGTGGCCCATGGGAAGGTGGGTTTCCCTTGGCTCATTATGATCTCATCTAAGACTTGGGCATGCCAACCATTGTGTACTTCCATGCCTCCTTGGTGCTCTGCGTGCACATGCTCGGGTATCAGTATGATCATGTTATATTATGTGTATTTGTTTAGTAATGAATCACATCAAATGTTTTAGAGGTAGTTGTTAAACCTCTTATAATGGATATGACTGTGCAAGGCTGCCATTTGGGAAATTTCCTCTTGACCTCAGCTGGTGATCAGCTTATGCCCTAAAGCATAAGAATTGATAGTCCCTATAATTTTATCCAAGCTAATGTAACAGCAGCTGCTGTCCCTGGTGCTCTCTATCTGATTAAATTCCCAAATTAGGGATTGCCTTTTGTAACCTGAATTCTGTCATGGTGGCACGGTCTGACAATAACTGCTCTCATTTCTACCTCTTCCATCATGGAGTGTTTTTCAATGGCACTTGGACCACCTCAGACCATCACATATTCCTCTGGCACTTTATTAGAAATTGGGAATTTTGTGATCCTATGCGAAAGGAGATTGTGTGCTTTCTAATGTAAGAAAGAGGAGAGAGAGGCCGGCCAATTCAGCTCTAAAACTGCAATTGTTTGCCTACCTCCAGGGACACATCTCACAGATTGCCATGAAAATAAATTGGAAAGTTTACAATTCCAAATCATTGCCGACCATGTATTACTTCACAGACAAAAAACAAACACTGCCACCACCATCATCACCATCAGGAGTATATGGAAACAGATCCAAGAACTTTCTTTCCTTCGTGAGGGAAAATGCATTACAATTAGATTAGACTATAACTGTTCAGAGAGTGTGTTTGTTTTCTGCTGCTTTTAAAATGATTTATTATTTATTACTATTTTTTTCAAGATTATCTTCTTTATTCCTTCAGGAAAGGAGCAGTTTGGCTCTCTGTGTCATTACCAAAGCAGAGCGAGAGCCTTCAAGTGCGGAGGGCTGCAATTTCCACCATAACAGTCAACCCAGCAATTAGAGCCGTTTGTTACACTGACAGCAAAGAGAACCATTTTCAAGCAACAAGGCAGCAGAGGAGGAGCTGGAGGAAGCGGGAGCC